>JAIGNY010001329.1:240000-287500 GCA_020152595.1 Chiridota heheva
ATTTCAAGTTAATGTGTGACACTGAAGACTGGTCATTTAATGAGAATATATTCAGCAGAAAACCTGTAATTCTTTCATGCCAAAAGATTAGGAAAAACAAAGAATTCAGCTGCAAATGTGGAAAATAAAGCAATATTTGAGCATAAATTGCCACTGTGATTGATGATTACGTATGATTATGATTAAGGATGCAGTTCACTACAGATACTTTGTTAAATATTCTTTCAAAATATCTTGAAAGAAAAACTCGAGCCAAAAATAAGAGATTGAAATATAAGATGATTTTTTATTTTCATTTTACCACCATTAAACCAACATACGCTGTAATACCATGCAATTAAAACATTTATTGACATAATAACCATTATGGGAAGGCATGAATCACAATTTCTGCAAAAGTGATTTAAATAACAGCACATGGCAGAAATTCACATGTCCATACTGGACCAATCCTATACCGCGTGAATCTTATCAAATACTGGAGGATGGGGGTGGGGTCTTCCTCAGCCCTACCGACAGCCAAGGTACACAAATCTCATATACCTTCCTATAATTCATGTGAAACTGAGGAAACCAAGGATGTTATAATCTATCTCAAATGTCTTTTCTTCAGAAAAAAATAGTTTTCCTTGTGTAAGGGTAAAGGACATCATATGTACACATGAAATTATCAAAAGATGTTATTAACATTTTGTGTCACATAATTTTGGAATAAAATCTTTTAATAAAAAATGATTAAGTACATTACATTCCTTATGTCCCTGTTGGGAAATAACAATACACAAGAATTCAATACAGAATTGAGCAAAATGGCAGCCTCCATTTATTGACTTTAATCGTATGTAATCAGTGGCGTAGCCAGCATTAAAAAGTGAGGGGTCCAAGAAGATCCTAGACCCTCCACCCATTTAGCCCACTTTTAAGGGTAATTTGATATTTTCAAATTTAAAAAAAATTATGTAAAAAGTGTTTCCACATTTTTGAAAACTTCCTCGAAATAGTGTGTTTGTGTGTATGTATGTGAGGGTGCACGCGTGAGTGTGTGTGTGATATAATAGACCTGCTTGGACATTTAACTTATCCTTTAAACATGGCTGCCTTTAATTTCTTGACTTCATCTGCAGATGCAAGGTATGTCTCTTAACTCCTCTTGTACAGCCTCTGCAACTTCCAGGGAGGTGCTAATGATGAAAAAACAAAACACATCATCTTTGGTGTTATGGGTTTCAATCAATCAATCAAGTCTTGCGCCATATGATTGCTTGGAGATAGATAACTGTCTTCTATTGTATATGGTGCTCCATATGATTGCTTGACAGATAACAGTGTTCTATTGTATATGGTGTGCCATATGATTGCTTGAAGACAGATAACAGTGTTCTATTGTATATGGTGTGCCATATGATTGCTTGAAGACAGATAACAGTGTTCTATTGTATATGGTGTGCCATATGATTGCTTGGAGACAGATAACAGTGTTCTACTGTACATGTATATGGTGTGCCATATAATTGCTTGAAGACAGATAACACTGTTTTATTGTATTTGGTGTGCCATATGATTGCTTGAAGACAGATAACAGTGTTCTATTGTATATGGTACGCCATATGATTGCTTGATGACCGATAATACTGTTATATTGTATATGGTGTGTCATATGATTGGTTGTAGACAGGTAACAGTATTGGTTAGACATATGATTGTTTGAAGACAGATAACAGTGTTCTATTGTATATATTGTGCCACATGATTGCTTGGAAATAGATAACAGTGTTTGTGAGACATCTGATTGTTTGAAGACAGATAACAGTGTTCTACTGTATATGGTATGCCATATGCCATTGCTTGAAGACAGATAACACTGTTTTATTGTATATGGTGTGCCATATAATTGCTTGAAGACAGATAACAGTGTTCTATTGTATATGGTGTGCCATATGATTGCTTGAAGACCGATAACAGTGTTCTATTGTATATATTGTGCCACATGATTGCTTGGAAATAGATAACAGTGTTTGTGAGACATCTGATTGTTTGAAGACAGATAACAGTGTTCTACTGTATATGGTGTGCCATATAATTGCTTGAAGACCGATAACAGTGTTTTATTGTATTTGGTGTGCCATATGATTGCTTGAAGACAGATAACAGTGTTCTACTGTACATGTATATGGTGTGCCATATAATTGCTTGAAGACAGATAACAGTGTTCTATTGTATATGGTGTGCCATATGATTGCTTGGAAATAGATAACAGTGTTTGTGAGACATCTGATTGTTTGAAGACAGATAACAGTGTTCTACTGTATATGGTGTGCCATATAATTGCTTGAAATAGATAACAGTGTTTTATTGTTTGTGTGACATCTGATTGTTTGAAGACAGATAACAGTGTTTCTGTACATGTATATGGTGTGCCATATAATTGCTTGAAGACAGATAACAGTGTTCTATTGTATATGGTGTGCCATATGATTGCTTGAAGACCGATAACACTGTTTTATTGTATTTGGTGTGCCATATGATTGCTTGAAGACAGATAACAGTGTTCTACTGTATATGGTGTCACATGATTGTTTGAAGACAGCTAACAGTGTTCTACTGTATATGGTGTGCCATATGATTGCTTGAAGACAGATAACAGTGTTCTATTGTATATGGTGTGCCAAATGATTGCTTGGAGAGAGGCAGATAACACTGTTCTATTGTATATGGTGTGCCGTATTCAATCGGCTAGGCCGGCCAGGCTGCCTTTCATAACCAGCGTAAAGCCAGCACCAGATTCAGCACCACGTTCAACACCGCGTTCAGCACTACATTTAGCTCTATGTTTACCGGGTGCGTGATGAGGTCAAGGGGGCTACAATAACATGTTGCTACAACAGGGATTTTTTATTACTATATTGCAAATTCCTGATTACAGTGAAATCAGCTGTGTAATTTCTTTAGATAATTCCTTTTCAGCTGCTTAGTTACAATGCTATTATATTTACAAACTGAACTTGAAAATGTAGGAATAATGCTTGTTGGGGAAAGAATGTGCCAAGGAATTTAAAATTTGCTGTGAAATTGACATATTGTCTAATTATTCTTTACATAAGGGCACATTGCGAATCTGCTCATAGGAATGTGTTGGATGAAAATCAGCAAAGTTTTAAGATAAAGGGTTTAAAGTGGAGTCGAGAATTATGGACAATATAGTTCGTCAAACCGCAGTTATGATTAAGTACTAATTAAAAAAGGCCTCAATCAATTGACTAGAACAACAAAAAGAGAGAGGTGACAAAAATTTCAGATACATACATAAGCTTACTGCTTACGATTTAAACAAATCAGTATTCATTTAAAGAAAACTCACACCATCATCAGTTAAAGAGTATGAAAGGAAGTCGGGAATTATGGACCATATACTCTGTCAAAGCGCAGTGATAATTGAAAATTCCTCAAGGAACTAAGACAACAAAAAGTGAATGGTGACAAAAATCTTAGATGCTCATATGACCTTCATGCATACCTCTGGAGCAAACATTAATTGAAAACAAACTCACACAACAAGTTGCAGCAAAGAGCTTGGTTGAAGTGGTATAACATGGTGTTGGGAATTATAGAAAATATACTTTGACAAACTGAAGTGATGATTGAGTACTAATTAATGTTTGCTCAAATGGTAAGCATGAAGGTTGTGTGAGCATCTGAGATTTTGACCTCTCACTTTTTGATGCTCTACTTAATTAATTGAGGTTTTTATTTAATTAGTACTTAATCACGACTACGGTTTGACGAAGTATATTGTCCATAACTCTCGACTTCAATTCAAACCCTTTATCTTAGACTGCTGATTTTAATCCAACACATTTTCATGAGCAGAATCGCAATGTGCTCTGATGTGAAGGATAATTAGACAATATCTCAATTTCACAGCAAATTATAAATTCCTTGGCACATTCCCTCCCTACCAAGCATTATTCCTACATTTTCAAGTTCAGTTTGTAAATATAATAAGATTGTAACAAAGCAGATGAAAAGGAATTATCTATAGAGATTACACAGCTGATTTCACAGTAATCAGGAATTTGCAACTGAATTTAGTAAAAAAAATCCCCGTTGTAGCAACATGCGTACTAGCCGCCTTGACCTCATCACGCACCCGGTGAACGTAGTGTTAGTGCTAAACGTGGTGTTGAACGTGGTGCTGAACGTGATGCCGAATCTGGTGCTAGCTTTACGCTGGTCTGTATGCAATTCGTAAAGCTGTGCTGCGTTCGCCGTTAAGCTCTTTGAAATATCGCTGAAGTATTTCAAATTCAAGAAATCCTTTGAAAATGGGAACAAAGGTGTGTTAAGTGGTCTTTTCCTGCATGGTACCCTATGTAGGCCCAATTTTTATTTTTATTTTCGTATCATCACTTCAAAGTTCAATTTCAAAACGATCAGGCTACAAATAATCACGCAGTCATTTTAGATACCAGTTTCGCGAATTGTTTATAATTTAGTGGATTTTATTGCCTATTTCTACAACACACTACGGTTTTACATGATTGATCAGATTCAATTTTTTTCATACTTTTGGATTTTGCACATCATCACGAATTTGGGAGGTTTTTTCTGAGAGTCGAACTACTGAGGAGTTTATGTAGTGAGCCACAGTTAAACCACAGGTGTTCCTAGCGTTATGGCAACCTATAATGCTTACTATACTAGAGTATATATATATATATATACAGAAAGGTAGGACTCTATCTAACGCGACTTTCGAACTGTATATAGAAATTCCTTTTTTTTTTGACCACTCGCGAATCTTAATTACACTTTTTTACTTTACTCACATTTGCTGGAGACTCCCTTCTTCGTGTGTAAGCCACTGTATTTCTTAGATTTTTTTCCGATTAGATGTCATACAAACGATGAATTTTCTACTAAATCACTGTCAAGACAGTCTATCCGCCCAACAATTTGCTGCAAACTAAAGAAACGTTTTGATGACATCATTGAAGTGCTGCTTCTTCATGAGTAGAGTAAAAAAGTGTAATTAAGATTCGCGAGTGGTCAAAAAAAGGAATTTTTATATACGGTTCGAAAGTCGCATTAGAAAGAGTCCTACCTTTCAAATTATATCTATACTAGTAAGCATATAGGTTGCCATAACGCTAGGACCACCTGTGAGTTGGACGGGGAAAGTTCCGTTGCCTTATCTGTGCAAAGTTAAGGATGATCTCAACGATTTATTTTCGTAACTCTGGCTTTCCTATGTAATCTCCAAATGTTACTAGATTAGGTTACCTTGTAGCTAGGATGTTCAAAAACTTGGTAGGCTGGTTATCTAAGGGAAAGTAGAAATCATGATTTTCTTTTACGAAATTGACTCAAAATGCTTGAACAACATGAGTATCGCGTAATCAGACTAACCAAATGTACAATTGATGCGAGTGTACTCATGTAATCGAAAGATCCGCTGGCTAATTTAAAGAATCAATTTTCATACGTGTTGCGCAAACATTTCTTTAGTTTTTTGCTATTCCTTCAGTTTTTTGCTTTTTCTTCGAGTGTGGGTATCATTCAAATGCACGCAAACGTAATCCACGCTCATCTTAAGAGTCTTTTCACTGTATGCTGCCAGACTTTTAAAATGCGTGTTATCGTTTTTAACATATGCGGAAACAAAATGGGTCAGAATTTTATTTTCTTCACCAATTAGGCTTGGGTGGTACCACAAAAATTCTGTACTAGTACTTTCGTTAAGACAGTACCGGTACTATTTATAGTACCGGTGTCTAAATAGCAGGTCCCTGGTATCACACTAACATGTAACACAGACCAGCGATTCTTAATAGGCGACCCGCAGGCCAAATCTGGCCCGTCAGATAATCCAATCTGGCCCGCAAATGATAGTCATTATATAATGCAATACAGTGTATTGTATGTAAGAATAATCCGAATGAGATTGGTAAAAATTGCAAAATACTCCTTTATTTTGTTTTTTTCCTAGGCCTGTAGGCAAATCAGCTCACTAAAACATTGCGGCTTATCAAAAATTGCTGACATCTGACTTACATCCTTCTAAACTTGCACGCTCTTAACTTGTTTGTATTCAGGGATAGTTTTGACGGGTTTTGTTTGTTACATGATGCTGGTTTTGCCACGTGATTGGCCCACGGCCTGAAGCTGTAGTGAAACCTGTGAAATGATGGCCCTTCAAAAATTTAATTAAGAACCCTTGTTATCGTGGGCATGTTCATAGAGTAACAGCGGGATGTTTCAGGAAGGAAAATATTTATTATTACCTCTATCGGGATTGATAAAAACTGTCGTCTTTCCTGTTTTTGGTTTGCATGCGTAGCATTGTGCGAACCTATGTAATGGCGATTACGTCCGTCCGGCCGTCCGTTCCTGAGATTTCCTCAGAAATGTTAAAGTTTTTTGAGATTTCCTTAGAAAATGATAAAGTTTCTTCAGAGTTCCTCAGAAAAAGTTAAAGTTTTTTCAGATATCCTTATGGAAGGTTAGAATTTCCTTATAAAATGTTGAAGTTTTTCAGAGATACTTAAGATAGGATTGAAGACTAGTTTCCTTAAAAAGTCTACAATACATTTGATATTTTCTTAGAAGATAACTGTAAAATGATATGATTTTCGAATTTTCTTCAGAAATCTTCAAGTCTCTCTTGTAGTATGTGAGATTTAAAATCCTTAAAATTATTAGAGATATTTGGACACCAACAGTTGTATCAGGCATGATTTTTTAAACTCCACCTTTATTATTGTGGTGGTCATTTGCATAAAGTTGCTATAGTATTATGACCTGACCAGACTTTTGTTTAATATGCTTAGTCAGGGAGTGTGACAGGATCTGATTGCATATAAACATCGGGAGGGATGGCATTTGGGACATGGATGGGAGCCATGAAGGACATATGATTTAAAATTTACCATGTTGTATACACCAAGGGCTATATCAGGCATAATTATTTGACTCCACCTTTTTTTCTTATTCAACAAGTCATTTGCATATAAGTTATTATATGAACTGACACTTTAATACATAGTATGCTCAATCAGGGACTGTGATAGCTAGGATGAGACTTCTTTTGGAGCTTATGGGTATCATGTCAGACATAGGGTGGAATGCCATGTGGGACATGGGGTGGGATGCCATGTGGGACATGGGGTGGGATGCCATGTGGAACAGGGTGGAATGCCACGTAGGATATGTGGTGGAATGCTATGCAGGACATAGAGTGGATTGCCATGGGATGGAATATAATGTGGGACATGGGATGTTGTGGGACATGGGATGTTGTGGGACATGGCGTCTCACCCCATTTCAACAAGTCATTTGCATATAAGTTATTATATAAACTGACACTTACATACATAGTATGCTCAATCAGGGACTGATAGCTAGGATGAGACTTCTTATGGAGCCTATGGGATATCATGTGGGACATGGAGTGGGATGCCATGTGGGACATGGGGTGGGATGCCATGTGGGACATGGGATGTTGTGGGACATGGGATGTTGTGGGACATGGCGTCTCACCCCATTTCAACAAGTCATTTGCATATAAGTTATTATATAAACTGACACTTACATAGTATGCTCAATCAGGGACTGATAGCTAGGATGAGACTTCTTATGGAGCCTATGGGATATCATGTGGGACATGGAGTGGGATGCCATGTGGGACATGGGGTGGGATGCCATGTGGGACATGGGGTGGGATGCCATGTGGAACAGGGTAGAATGCCATGTGGGACATGGTGGGATGCCACGAGTAACACAGAGTGACATAGGTTAGGATGTCATGTGTGACATAAAGTAGGATGCCATGTGTGACATGAGGTAGGATGCCATGTGTGACATTGGGTAGGAGGCTATGTGGGATATAGGGTAGGAGGCCATGGGGACATGGGATGTGATGCCATGTGGGACATTAAGTAGGATGTCATTGGGACATTGAGAGGGATACCATGTGGAAGATATAGTGGGATGCTATGGGGAACAGGTGGGAAGCCACTGATGCGGGACACAGGGAGGGATGCCATGTGGGACATAGGGAGGGATGTCATGTGGTACATATGGTTGGATTAATGTGGGACATACATGTAGGATGGGATCCATGTGGGTCATAGCATCGGATGCCATGTGGGACATGGTGGAATGCCATGTGGGACATATGGTGGAATGCCATGTGAGACACTGTATGGTGGTTTGCCATGTAGGAGATATGGTGGAATGCCATGTGGGACAAGGCATGGGATGTCATGTGGGACATGGGGTGGGATGTCATTTGGTTCATGGGATGTGAGACATAGGGTGGAATGCCATGTGGGTCATGGGATGCCCTGTGGGACATATGATGGAATGCCACGTGGGACATGGGATGTCATGTGGGACATGGGGTGGGATGCCATGTGGAAGATATGGTGGAATGCCATGTGTGACATGGGATGGGATGCCATGTGGGACATGGGTGAGATGCCATATGGTATGTGGGACTTAGTGTGAGATGCCATTTTTATAATTGGCCGGGTCATATAATATGGGTGTCAATTTGCATTGGCATGCGAACCATGACGGTATTTACCGTTCTAGTTTTTAAAGAAATTTAAATAAATAAATGTCAAAAAATCATGTTTTTGTCTTCTTTTCTTAAAAATGTATACTAAAAACAACATATTCTAAGAATTCAAGTAAATTTTAGCATTTGGCAAGCACACATAAAGAGAGTTTTTACTTGGTCATTCATGAACTAACTTTGAACTCACGATGATACACTAATGCCCTAGGCCCAATGATTTACACTGCATGAAATACCTTCCAAAATACTACCAGTCAATAGTAATTGGTAAAAATGGAACTCTATCTTCATTTTGTTATAGCAAATTTCCTTGAAAATGGCTGCACGGGCTGTGTAGAACCGCAAGTTTACGTTTTAAAATTCACACAAAAAAAAACATGGCAAATTTTGCAAGCTCTGAATGGTTGCAAGGCCTTAACAATGCAATGTACAACGCAAGATTACGTGATCATCGTGATGTATACTGTATGTACCAGTCATATAGTTAGAGCAGTGTGTTAGCTGGGCCTTGTATAAAAACGGGCACGACTGAAATAGTTCCATTGAGAAAAACTGATTTTGTGACGGGATGCCAGATTGCAAAATAATGGACTAACTTAGCTTGCGCAGTACGTTATTTGGGTAGGCCCAGGTACTGTACGGTCTGCGCTAGCGGCAGGTGGGTAATCCCAATTTCTTTCAACGTATATGGATTACTGGTAATACTTTGATGATGTGTGTGTGAGATTGTTAGCAGCTTTGGGAATAATTACGGAGGGTTTTTATCGGTGATGTTTTGATAAATGGATTAAATACAAGCCTCTTGCGAGGTAAATATAATGTGATTTACATGACTTAGGCATTGAAAACGCATGATTTGGGTTAATAGTATTTATATTTTAGAGTTGCCAACGGTACTTTTCGGCAGTACCGGTAGTAGTAACACACTTTTTGACTGCCGGTATTCGTGCGTACCGATACTTCGGTACTGGTACTTCATGAGTACCGGTATACCGCCTAAGCCTATCACCAATTTTCGACATATTATCATGTAAACTCAGTTTTCTTTTTCAGGTGAGATTGTATCAAACATATTAAAGTAAGTGTATGAATTTTGATGTATGTAGGTGTTTATTATGATACTGAAATTTAAGTTGCCCTAAATTTTAAGGGCAACTTTTATTGAACATGTGTTAAATCCCATTTGACTTTTGCTCAATGTGTGTGTGTTTTTTTTCAATGGGCGCTTTCCTATACCTAAAATCACAAACTTTGTGGAGTGAAGCTGATGAAGGTATAGTTACTGTACTAGTGAGCCACTAACTGTTAGTCACTTTGCATTTCATAAAAAACTGCACTGCTTTTTCGGAGCTGACACTTTTTACTTCTAAGCGAAAATTTATACTCCTTAGTATTTCAAAACCTAATGTTCACAAGATAGCAACTCAGTTAGTCTGAGAAAACAATCACCTTATTTATTACAGTTTACAAAGCCAAATTCCACTCTTACTTTGCTATTTGTTGTTCACAGCTTTAGCAATGGAACGGTACAGTTGTTAGGTATTGTGTAATTCAAACATGCACGACCGAAATCACTTTATAACAAAGGTTGCTGGCGATTGTTTTAGATAACGTATATAATTCATGCATGGACTAATGCAGCTGATTTGGGATTGCTTTAAAATGAGTGCGGTGCCTGCTTTTTACTATACGGGTACTGTACTGTTGGTGTAAACTCTAAAATCTCATGTATACTGTAGTCCACGTTAATATAGCTAAGCAGATTGTTTACGCTTTGTGATCTTAAAAATTTGAAGTATTCTATAAGAGAACCAATTCTGTTGATCAGAACGAGCCCCTTATACCAAGGGTATGTTACTTTAGCCACATATATCTAATTTAAGGAATGTTAAATTACCACAAAGAAGACGAGGCAATTCAATTCAGTTCCCTTTTTTTTTTTAAACCACATCTTTACAAATGTTTATCAAAGATCAGATAATAGAATAAGTGGAGGAAGGCCACCGTTACAAAATAAGACACACAAATAATACCAATCCCTCAAAAAGGGGAACTAAACACACAAGTCAAAAACAAGTTATGCAACTTAAAACCATTGATATATATGGTCTAGGTGATCATACCAGGGAGGTAGGTGCCACTTCGATCATACCATGAAAACAACTTACAGTATCCCTGAATCATACCATATCAGCTATAATGAGGGATAGTGATAAGGCTATTGACCAGGGAATGACACTTCTTGCACTGATGCATGCATGACCATGGAATTACACCACTGATGCATATTACAAATTCAAAAAAATTAGGAGAGGCATTTTCCAAGGATTGGTTTGCGTACGGGCCTGGCTATCTGATAAGTCTCATATGCATGTGTCGTCACGGATTATTAGTTCATCAAACTTTTGCATATGCATGAGCAAGGCATGGGATGAATACAGGTGAGGTGCTATATTTGGGGAGAAAGACTGCATATGCAAAAGACTGCAGAAGAAAATGGATTTAATCAGAATTTATTTACTGTAATGTAATAGACTTAAAGGAAAATTTAGCTTAGAAGTCACTGCATCTTTCCGATAAGGAAAACATAAACCTGGCACAAATTTAAGTATATAATCTATTATTGTTCAGCGTCTTGTGGCCCCATTCTGTGTAGGCCTCGGTCCGGGTAGGAACGGTCAGTCCGCGGATATAGAGGAAGATCTTGTTGTGTCTGGGTTGGCTGTTTTTTCTTTGGGCTTGTCCCTATGTAAGGAGCTGGAATTTCTCATTATAAAAATCATGCTACTTTAGATAGTATTATGTGTATAATTTCATTAGTGAGAAAAATATTTTTGTACTAAGAATTCCATTAAACAGACAGAGTAATGCATAATACACTACGTCACAAGACACAGTCAGTGATCTCTTTATGTGAAGGTCTTTAACCCTTTACCACGTGGCGATATTATTGCCGTTTTGAGTGCCCTGTCTTTGACTCCGCCTCCCAGGAGCATTTTCAAAAATGTGCTAGTAGACTAAGGGTTAATCAACCCGCGACAAGTGTGCCAACTTGAAAATATATGCAGCATGGTCCCGGTGGGCTGCCCACCAAGTCACTGAAGTGGAACAAGCTCGACTTTGCTGCTTGGAAGACAGAGGCCCCTTCAATAATTAGCCCGGCTTAACCCTTACTCTACCATGCAGCGATATTATTGCCGTTTTGGGTGCCCTGTCTTGACTCTGCCTCCCAGGCTCATTTTCAAAAAAGTGCTGGTAGAGTAAGGGGTAAGACATCTCATTGCAAGCTAGAGATTATACGCTTCAAGTGAAGTTTGGAATGTTAAGAATACCTCTGAAAAAAGACAACGTGCATTAAGAGCAACGTGAATTCCTTATCTTTTCTCTAAAACTTTTCATTTTGTTTACACTTCCGCTTTTTCACCATAAAATTTGTTCCATTCTTATTTTTTCGGGATTCTCGATCTGTGGATGGGCAGTTGCTTTCGTTTAGATCGTTTTTTTGTTTTTTCCCTCCCGTTTTGTCCAGACCTTCACGCCCTTATCGATACTATACAGCGGTCCTCCTATAATAGTTCCGCGATTTGTCGGTACCCTCCCAAGGTCTCTACCCTCAGATCCGGCGATCTCCTGGTGCACTGCACCAGGAACACTCAAGCCACCACCCTTCTCTTCACCAAAACGCTAGCAAACACTGGTATTGACATTACAATCACCCCCCACCGTTCCCTGAACTCCAGAAAAGGCATCGTAAGAACTAGAGACCTAGCTTACTTGACCGATGGTGACCTCCTAGAGGAACTAGCTAGCCAACACGTCACTAAAGCCCGTCATCTCATACTCAAGAGAGACGGAGCTGAAATACCCCTCAATACCATCTTCCTTACTTTCGCCACACCAACTCTCCCCTCCCACATCACTGCCGGCTATCTGAGATCCCAGTCGCCCCTTACATTCCCAACCCTCTCCGTTGCCATAATTGCCAGAGGTATGGCCATGGGAAAAACTCCTGCCGCAGCCAAGCACGCTGTGGTAACTGCGGAGCCCCAAACCATGACAGCACCTCCTGCACCAACACCCCACTCTGCACAAATTGCGACAGTAATTACCCAGCCAACCATCCCTCCTTCTCAAAAGACTGCCCCACCTGGCTTTAGGAAAAGCAAATAACTAAACTTAAAACCTCTAATCCCAACATCACTTACCCAGAGGCCAGGAAACAATTCCTCGCTTCCCTCCACACCAAGCCAACCTATTCGAGCGCAGTCTCCTTTAACACCAATACCGCCCCTAAGAAAACTAAAACTGACTCACATGCCCAAACCGACCTCACCTGGCTCTTTTTACCCAGTCCAAAGCCCAGCACCATTGCCAACAACCCAACCGCATCCAATACCCAAACCACCTCCACCACCACTTCTCTCCTCAATCTCCCTTCCTTCTCTAAAACCCCCGCCGTCCCCTACCCCAACACCTCTAGTACCATCATACATCAAACTAAAGCCAACCAGGCTAACAATCAAGAAACCAAACAACCAATCAACAAACAACCAATCATAAAACAACCAATCAACAAACAGCCAATCAACAAACAGCCCACCACTCAAACCCACATGTATGACACTGAAGAGAATATGGATTGTTCAATTACCGAACACACTGATCATACTTCTCGTCCAACTTTCAAAAACAATCGCTCCCAAAAAAACAGAGACAGATCAAAGAAAAAACAAGCCAACTCAGACCCAACAGATCTTCCTCCAGACAACCCCCTGCCTCCTTATGGCATGCACCACAAATAATTACAATAATTCCCACAACATTATACAATGGAACATCAGAAGCCTTAAGGCCAATTCGTAAGAAGTCGACCTACTGGCCACCACCTTCAACCCGGTCATCTTCTCCCACCTCTCCCCCCGTCTCCTCGAGAGTGATGATCCTATGTCAGTTTTCAGTAATATCCTTATTAACATCGCCACCTGCTATATTCCCCAAAAAATCCAACCCCAACCCCTGGTTCACTGATGACTGCAAAACCGCCATCAAGAACAGGAAAAGGGCCCTCCAGAACTTCAAAACTAATCCAACCACCCACAACCTCTTTCGCATCAGCCATGCCAAAGCCAGGCGCACTATCAAGGACAGTAAAACCAACACTTGGAACAACTTCATCTCTTCTCTCACCACTAACACCCCCACTAAGAAGATTTGGATTTTTTTTAACAGCTTCCACGACAGGGTGAGCAAGTCTCCCATCTCTCATCTCTCCTGGAATGGTAACCTCACCACTAAAAAAGACATCGTTAACCATCTCGCTGCCTCTTTCAGCAACATCTCATCCTCAGCTAACTACCCCAATGTTTTTAAAGCCAAAAAAGCTCACGATGAAACCCGGAGTATCACCTTTTCCTCCGACAACACCGAGAGCTATAACACCCTCTCACCCTTTCTGAATTAAATCAAGCCATCCATGATGCTGGCTGCACCTCCAAGGGCACAGATAACATTCCCTACCAATTGTTAAAGAATTTATCTTGCCGTTTCTAACAGTTTCATTACCAGCCGGTGTGTAACCAGCCTGTTTGGATTGGAGGGAGGGGGGGAAATATTTGGACCTTTTAGCATAATTTCAGGACCTTTTCACCATTTTACCATTGCCATTTTTTTTTTTTTTTGGGTGGGGTTGGTTGTACGACCTTGTTGACCCCCTCTCTCCCCACCTTGGCTACACTCATGACTTTTTCAAATCTAAACAAAATTTGAGGTGTTTGTATGCAACCTAACACTGATGACCCCTATGGTTCCCATTTTAAGTGTGACATACATTTTTACGAATGCTCTAGACAGTAGCGCAACTACAGTGGGGGGAGGGGGCATAGGGAATTTGATGCTTGGAGTCCCATAATAAACATATCGCAGTATTTTTGTTCACAATGCTCAGGGTCCCAAAATATTTGCTCAGGTTCTTAGGAGACGGGGGTTAGTTGAGCCAATTTTTACATTTCCAATTATTGTAACGACAACAAGAGACATGTACAATGTAAGTTGTGCCATGAATAGTTTACCAATTTGTCTCAGTGCTGATGCTATAGTAACTAATTAATCATCAACATAATAAATAATATCCAAATTTTGGCTTAAAGGAGCACTAGGCTGAAAAGTGGGAGAATATTTTCAGGAGGTCCCCCAAAGAATCGAATACTTATTTAGCACCTAAGGGTATACCAATTTTATGAGTAATATGAATATTCAAGTGACTTTTGCCCTCACGTCGTCTGTGGGCTATGGAAGTACTGAAGTTTATTGATCTGTTGTGGATAGCATATCTGTGAAAATTGCCAAAATGAGCGCCCTCTTTTTGGTCTAGTGCTCTTTCAACTTACCTTAATTTAACGTAGGTCAATTTGAGCTGGACATGAGGTGACTTAGGCCAGAAGGAGAAAGATGAGCCAGTGACATGTTTGTGCTGAAACAATGCTTAATCATTGAGATGGAATAGTTGGAAACAACTTTAAGTTATGTACGCAAAGGTTAGGTACATTAATTATGATTATGAACGCACGTTTTTTTTGGTACAGTATAAAATGATGTACTATTGAAGGATTAGTTCAAGGGTGAAGCAAGGCCATCTTCTATGAAAGAGGACTCTCAACGAAACAAAATAGTGAATAAGGCATTCAGAAATCAAGTTATTCCATTTAGGAGATATCTAAGTTTAAATTTTGGTATCATTTATATTGAAACTACGGAAAGTTGTGATGTCATAGCCTCAGATTCCTCAGTCTCTATGTAATCTATCATATTTTGTGGCTTAAAAATCATGGGATATGTCAAAAAAGTAGTAAAACAAGCAGTAGGAAGGGTTTAATCATTATATACCACCAGAAGACAGTTTATGAAAAATAGGGGAAATATTAAATACACTTTCTTAAGAATACATTAACAGTTGTAAAGAATATGAGGATTAAGACTTTTCTGTAGTAGACTTTCTACACCAGTCATTTTTACACAGATAAGACAGAGCTTTAAAACTTGAACTGAATATCTCCTTAACGGAATAAGATTTTTGATTGCTTTCTTCACCATTTTGTTTCTTTTGACATGTTTGAAGTCCCCTTTTCATATAAGATGAACATGCTTGACTACTGAACAAATCCTTTAAGTATCTTGGTTAATACATTCTTTTACTAATCAGACGTATTATTACTGAGACTGGGAAGCTAAAATTGTACCAGCGGGCATGTTTCCCCATCTTTCTATACCTTTTTGGTTGGCGGTGAACAAAAATCCACCTTGGATGCACTGGGCGACCTAGATTTTCGCCATGGTTTAACAAAATGACTGCTCCTCGACATACAGTCATAGAATAAACGTTTTAAAACATACCTCATCACATGAAATAAATTGTATGCATCTTATGCCAGACTTGATATCTCCTTAAGTTTGAAGGTGCTCAAATTTACATGTTCCTTTGTGCCTCTCATTAGCTGCCCTAGGTTGCTATAGGAGTGATTGTGGTCGCCCAGTGAAATTTCCTTGCAAAATTCACTGCTTTTGATACAGCCCTTTTTCGATAAGTACCATTTTCCCTCACTGGCACCAAAGCTGAATATGCCACTTATCAGTTTTATGTTTTTAACGTTTCATTTGATATTTGGGATAAACGTTTCACATCAAATTATCGGTAATAGACGAAAATTCCTGCAAGCACAATGCATATGTTGTCAACAAATTGGTGCGCACCTCAAAATTCCTATTGCACACCCATTTCTCGAATTTCTAGATCAAACCCTTTTTCAGGGTATTGTCTCATTAAATAGTATGGCTCTCAAAAGTCTTTTCTTTTCTTTTCAAATTTAACTTAGATTTCAAGAATACCATTATTTTTTCAAAAGTCAATCGTTTCGATAATAAGTTTGTTTTTCTTTTTCAGCCTGTTTTGTATTCCTACTTTCGAAGTTCCTGTTCCTGGCGAGTTAGAATTGGTAAATCATTGTTTTCTAAACAAACTTTGCTCATTAAGTATCATTAAGCAATTTAATATGGGCCCCATTGCAGCCTCTAAGTCAGGGCCTCGGTAAACATGGTGACCAGTCACCAAAATCTACTTCTTGGTGACCACTTTTCTCAAAATCTACTGGTCACCAGGCTTTAAATTTTGGGAAATCAAGGGGGCGGCTTAAAAAGTCAAATGTTGCCACTAAATTAAGCTGTGTCCCCATTTTTGGTTTCGATGTGATAGCTTGAGGAACCTATGGGGTATGTGTGTATGTATGTGTGGGTGCGTTGACTGGTGGCGCCAACCGTGGATGTTCGTGGAAATACATTCGAGGACACACCTGCAAACACGGACTGTCCTGGATTGTGGCAACTACCTAAAACTGGCGGTCTTATCATCTCTCATTTTGATGGTGCTCTCAAATCATTTTGACATTCTGAAGTTAGTCCACAACACTCTGGTTGTATCATGTGTATTCGCTATGTATAAGTGTTGCCACGATGTGGTTTTGTGTATTAACTGGCTCCCTCATAAACAAAATAATGTCCACAATTATTCGATTGGAATCAGACACACAAGATATGTACCTGATAGGCCTATGTCCATGGTTTATCGATTAGATTCTATTGTCTACGGTTGGAGCCACGAATTTATCATCCTTAGTTGTAAGGTAGAAAATGATATTAAAAACAAATATTTATATACACCCAAAATATTGATAAATTGAGACTCCCTTGCCTCTAATGATATTCCCAAATTAGCTACAGTATATATAAAGGCGTCCACCATTTGAAAGTGTGAACATGTTAGTTTTCCAACCTTAACTCACATTTTGAGCCAGTCCACGTTTGGCATGAATGTGTGTGTGTGTTTGTGACGCTACATGTAGCTCATAAAGATGATATCTCAAGAAAAATACACCAGATTTGTGTCATATGTGGTACATTGATAGCCCATGGTCCATCTGTAAATGTGCCCTGTTGTTTTTGGTGGTGGTGTCATGTATATTACTGGTTATAGGCAGGGCTTAATGTACAAATCTTGAAATGTTTATATTTTAACAAGCACATGTCTGTTTTGTTTCGTATTTTAAAATAAATATGTTGTTAGTTAGTGTGTACATGTTCATGGTACCAAATTTTTGAATTTCATTAATATGCATAGTGGGCAGGGCTTAACATGATTTTGTTGAAAAGATCTTCTAAACACAGTATCTTAAGAATGATATATGGCATTCAGTTCATATGTTGTGCACAAATAGCCCATGGTCTGCTGATGTGCCCTATTTATTGTTTTGGCGGCAGTTTCATGTGTATAAATGAGTAGACAAGGCATAAAGGTAAAATCTTAAAATGCTGATATTTTAGTGACCACTTGTCTGTTTTGCTTCATATTCGAAATAATTATCTTCTTAGCAAGTGTTAATGGGACAAAAATGGTTAAATTCAATTAATTGTAAAATTCCATTTTGTGAGAACTGAGTTATTTGGTTGTCATTGTTATTAAGAGCCCATTATGTAATAACATTTATTATGCAATAGTTCAGACTTAAAATCCATATTATATTGTGCATCTGAACCTCAAAACCTTTGGTTTTCTGGTATTGTAAGTTTAGGCTAAAAAGCGATTTTTTTTTGGGCTCTGCCCACCCTTTTTTCTTCTCCACAAAGTGCTGTCTTCAGTTCACACACATGTACATGCAAATTTAGCAGAGTAGTTAATGACTGCTATTTTGCTGTGTTATGTGCAAAATCTAGTAGTGCAGTTCTACATGGCAATGAGTATAATGTGTTTTCCTGTTATATAAGTATGGCCAGAAAATATTTTGAGGGCATTTTTATTTATAGGCCTATATATCTTTTTAAAGTATTTATAAACAAATGATGTTTGGTGTCAACTGAGTGAATAGTGACAGACTTGTGGATTTTAAACAGTGTAGTTCTACATTATTATTATTATTACAATCTATATAGTCCAAAATCTATGTAAATAATCATTGGTGATGTATAAATAAAATGTTACATGATTACATAAGAAAAATAAAAGATGAGAAAACTAGCCTAAAATACGTACATGTAATGTAATTAAAACATGCAGCAAAAAAAATAGAGGAAAACTTATAGGATTTAGTATATAGCCATGTGTCACTATAAAAAAAAATTATTAAAAAAGGGTTATTTTCCAACATTTTGACAAATTGTTTGAAGAATATTCGTTCAGAAAGTTTGTTTAAAATGACTTACAAAAGTATCGTCCTACTTATTGTGCACAATTTTAAAATGATTTTTAGCATCATTTCAGGCTAAAATATGCATTATATACTGAAAATAATGCCAGAATGTATTGGTGACCAGGGGGCCCTGCTCTAAGTTAGGAACAATCTTGTTTCTAACATCATTGTGTTTTGCTTATTTTTTAAAAGCAATAATTTTGGTATCTCTGATGCAAACATGAGCTTTTGTCATTTTAGGTCAGAGTCTGATTATTTTTCAAGGGATTGCCTAATACTAATTTTGTGATGGGAAAATGTATAGTTGTCAACAAAGTACCAATCAGGGTTGGAAAAACCACTCGCCTGCTTGCCACAGGCGAGCAAAAGATAATTGTGGGAGTAGAAATACATGTAGTATGATATACTGTGGTACTCACCACACTTAATTAAGCCTCTGAAAGTTTGGCGAGTGACTTTTTTTGTATCTTTTTAATCCTGTCACCAATCCAACAGTAGGGGACAATCATTTTTTATTCCACAAAAGTCTTGTGTTTTCCTCATATTCAGCAACAATGATTATTGCACGATAGTTGTCTTACTTTAGGGGAATAGTGCACTCTACAGTTTTTACTTGGAAGGGTCATCATTATATTATAGTCAATGGGAAATTGAGAAGTATCTCATCTTTTTGTGACTTACATAAAGTGGAATTGATTCTTATTTAATTGTGATTTTGACCTATGGCAGTGGCTAACAGATCCGCTTAGTAAAAAAATTGTCAGTTAAATAGGAATTTGTGAACTTAGAATGGCAGTCAGTTTAAAGCTGGAGGCTGCAAAGTTCAATATCCAGCAGGTCTTTATTCACCAGTGCATCAAACAGGCGGGGGCATCTCTATATAATCTTAGCTGTTGAGAAATGGATGTAAAATACCCACTGTATCTACCTGAAGATATGTTTTTTTCTTTAAATTATATCATATTCAAAGTATATCATATTCAGAGTATATCATATTCAGTGTATATCATATTCAAAGTATATCATATTCGAAGTATATCATAATCAGAGTATATCATAATCAGAGTATATCATATTCAGAGTATATCATATTCAGAGTATATCATATTCAAAGTATATCATATTCAAAGTATATCATATTCAAAGTATATCATATTCAAAGTATATCATATTCAAAGTATGTCATAATCAAAGTATATCATATTCAGAGTATATCATATTCAAAGTATATCTCATATTCAAAGTATATCATATTCAATGTATATCATATTCAAGAGTATATCATATTCAGAGTATATCATATTCAAAGTATATCATATTCAAGGTATATCATATTCAAAGTATATCATATTCAAAGTATATTATATTCAAGTATATCATATTCAAAGTATATCATATTCAAAGTATATTATATTCAAAGTATATCATATTCAAAGTATATTATATTCAAAGTATATCATATTCAAAGTATATCATATTCAAGTATATTATATTTAAAGTATATCATATTCAAAGTATATCATATTCAAAGTATATCATATTCAAAGTATATCATATTCAAAGTATATCATATTCAAGTATATCATATTCAAAGTATATCATATTCAAAGTATATCATATTCAAAGTATATCATATTCAAAGTATATCATATTTAAACTACGTCATATTTAAACTACGTCATATTCAAACTACGTCATATTCGAAGTACGTCATATTTAAACTAAGTCATATTTAAACTAAGTCATATTCAAACTAAGTCATATTCAAACTACGTCATTTTCAAACTACGTCATATTCAAACTACATTATATTCAAACTACGTCATATTCAAACTACGTCATATTCAAATTAGGTCATATTCAAACTACGTCATATTCAAACTACGTCATATTCAAACTACGTCATATTCAAACTATGCATATTCAAATTACGTCATATTGAAAGTACGTCATATTCAAGGTACGTCATATTCAAACTAAGTCATATTCAAACTAAGTCATATTCAAACTAAGTCATATTCAAACTAAGTCATATTCAAACTACGTCATATTCAAACTACGTCATATTCAAAGTATATCTATTATTATTTTTGTAATTATTTGATGATGTAATTATTTGAATGATTCATTTTTTTCACAGCCCTTGCATTGAAAGAAATTGAATATGAATACAAAGCTGTCAATCTACTTAAGGGGGAACAGGTAAGAAAATGTTTATTCAATTGCTTGCACATAAAATCATTTATAATGAAACTCCTTTTCTTTATGAAAATGCTCAACTTTTTCCTCTTTTTCGGTGTCCATTTTGCTTCCTTATTGAGATATTAATCATGTAATTGAAGTACATTTCAATTACAAACAACTGTTTTGAATATTACAATGATTGAAACAAATGTGATTCTTGTCCATGTTTCTCTAATTGAGTTTTGATAAGACTATCTCCTACAATTTGTCTCTCTTTTCACGTAGTGACGAATTTCTGTATAACATTTCCGCATACTGGCGAATGTCTTCATGACTAAAATTAACATAAAATAAAAGTGATAGATATCTTTTACTGATAACTTTAATTAGGTGTAGATTTTTTATTTTGCTCTCCAGAATCATGATGAAAAGTATATCCAAATATTAAAGAATCTTTAATCGTTATATCGCTTCGTTTATTAGATTTAGGCCTCTGGTCCATAACAATTCAAATACATCATGTATACAATGAGGTACAACTTATAAAGAAGATAATGATAATACGTTAAACATTCGCTACCAAATTTGTCAATTTACGGTACATCAGCAAGTACTTTTTCTCTTAGATTTATGGCATGGAAAAGACCAATCTTTAACAGGGATTTTCTCAACTGTGTTTTCCTACATTTGCCACTATATGCAGAAAGAGGAATGAATTAATAATCTTGATGTATCTTTGATTTTTGTCTGCTTTTAATTTTTGTTGAGAGAAATATTCGACCCCACACAGGCAATACTGAGGCTTAAGATATTTGTTTGGAGGGTAGGAATATTCAGCAGTGATGGACCTAGGGAATGGGTCCATGGTCAGAACTGTCCATCATTTGCCAGAAAGTTTTAAAAGGCAAGAAATAATATACAAAATTAATCACCAATTTTTATCTTCCTTCTTTATGCCTGACAGCCTGATATAGGCCTATGTTTACTCAAGAGTTGGAATTAGTTATCAAATTTACCATGGTTCTGAAGAAAGGTGCCAAAAATCTTCCCACAAAAAATTGTTACAGAAATAATGATAATGTAGTAAATACATCTTTAACGCTTCCCTCTCTACATTTAATGTGCTATTTATTGCACAATTACATGGGGAACATTTTGAGTGCACTTATATACCACATATATTGTTGCTTGCTCAAGAAATCTAGAAGGAGAGAAAAATAAATAAATTCTTTCCGTGAATTTCCGTTTCTCCTGCAGTTATAACCACTGGAACCTTAGGTTGTTTCCAGGTCTGTGTTAACGAAACATCCCACAATTGTAAAAAAACTTAGAATTGGTATGTCTAAAAACAGGTTGAAATCAGGAATAAAGAATTTGATGAAAGAAATTGTTTCAAACTTGATGGCATCAGGCTTTATGTGGAATAAATAAACATAAAGCATGCTAACAGTTTTCAGTATTATTATTTTTTCTTAGATCTTAGTGTATGTATCTTAAGGTACTTTTTATTGTGACAGTCTACAGGTTTTGTAACCTAAACGGGTTTCGCGATTCCGTGGTTTCGGTCTGATTCATGTTTTATAAAAAAAATTGAAAAACCAAATCACTGTAAAAAAAAATTTTAAGAAGATTCTGAAAATTCTGTTTTATTTCAATAAAAAGAAAGTTCATGTTTTGTGTAAAAATGTATTTTGAAGTATCTTTTGATATATTTGTGAAAGTATGTGATATTTATGCAGATTAAAATAATAATACGATTGAGAAATGAGAATGTTTGGAAATGCAATACATAGTCATAAATATTGCATGTACCTGTAATAACAGGCTTGAATCTGCTCCATAATGTCTCTTCTTTCTTGGCTAATATTTCCATGAACACAACAACTGTACCTTCATTTCTTTATAATCCCGTTTATTTTAAGTCCTTAACATTCTCTCCCGAGTCCTTTTGTCTTGTAAAATACTTTGTTAATCCCATTATAAATCCCGGCGATAACAATGTCGCAAATCACAACACCATTCACTTATAAATTCACAATCAACCTCGCCCTACATGCACTATGCAAGACTACAGTAACTTCAATTTACAATACAACACATTGTGTATGGGCACAATGGCCCCTGAATATAAAACTTGTGAATAAATATCATGGTTTATGAGCGTGACTTCAGTGCTGTAAATGGTCAAAAAAAGTTAACTTTATTCCCACTGTACATGTAAATCAGCGCATGGGGTGATTTTTCTCACTCGCCATGGTCACTTGCCAGCCGATAAGCGATAAGGGCTGTGTCATATTTTCAAAAGTTTTGAAAGTTTGAATCTGGAAAAAACCACTGCTATAAATAGCATGGTAAATTGCGTGATTGTTATGGAATAACACGATGCAAAATGAAGATAAATTATCCCCGTGCTATCAGTATCACACCAGGAAGCTGGTGTATGATTTACAATTAGATCGGAAGAGAAAATGACCACTCATACCCTCCATTTTTTTTATATCTTTCTGATCTCATTTTGATGTGTAAAAATATACTTTGAACAACTGGCCTGGTCAAAATTGTTCATATCTAAAAAGAACGAAGGATTTCATGTATTTTGTTTTGAAAATTTTCTTCCGTTCTCTGTAATTATGTTTACTCATAAAAGCACTAGCAATGGAATCTTCCATTCCAATCCCGTGTGTATGTAATTGACCCATGGCAGGTGTGATTCGCTTGGTGGTACATGCTCAAATTATTTCATTGGTTTGAAGTAGAGTGAGCTTATATATGTTTTTTGCAGACCCGTTAGGTGATAGCCATAAATTAATAATATTATCCCTGCATTCTGCTCTGCATATATTTTACAAGTAGAAAGAACAAACAGAATGTTCAAATACAGATGTGCTTTGCCGTTTTATACGATTCTGAGTGACCAAAAATATTGTTTATCATTGTTTAATGTTTCAAATCAATGTATAGAACTAAAAAACTTATCTGCAGAGTGCTGAAGAATTGATTTTACTTGGGTGTATGTGTGCGGAAATGTTTTCATAGCTCCTTGCTGAAACAAGGTCCGGTCTAAGTACAATCATGATGTATTCAAATCACGAAGAAAATACGAGTTGGTGGGGAGTGGGACACTTTTCGTTAGTAGGCATTTTCTTTTCTGTGCACTCCCACTCGCACAGTTTTGGCGAATACCATATAAACCTATATGGCCGGACCCTTTGGTGGCTTAAATATAATTAAAAATGCCACCGTGATGCACAAACTGGGTCAATTTTAAGTAAAAGCATAGCAGGAATGATTATTGAAATTTAAAAACAAAATAACAGAGAGGTATGCATGATGAATTATTTTCTTTTTTTTGTTTGAACTTTAGAGCCATGGCCTGGCTATGGTTAATGTTTCAAAGAAATGCTGAGTATCAAGTGGGTGGGATCTCAACTGTAAGATTTTCCCGCTGTAGGCTATATGCAAATGAGCAACAATTGTAATGCATGATCAAGTGCACAATGGCCAGCATCGCACTGTAAGATCACGCATTTAGAGGCTTAATTTGCATGTGTTTGACAACTATCTGACAAATTTCTTTTCTTTTTGCATGAAAGAAATTGAAGTCATCACTATGAATAGAAATCGTGAGCAAATAAAGGCATGCCTGTTGACATGGCCTTTTTCATAAAATTTGTACGTGACTGGCTTGGGACATTGGGAACTGTTTAATGCCGCAGCCTTTCAGACCTAGACTGACATGGATAAAATCGGCATTATTTGGAGGGAAAATGCGGTAATAAAATCACTTTACAGGCAAACAACATTAAAGCTTATTAATACATTTTTTTGTCAATGGCTCTGTTATCATTATCAACATTATTTACAGAAAATACTGTGATACAAACATCTTTAGCTGCTATCATATAAAAGTGAATTGCATGCATTTTTATGTTCAGGGCTTGTTTACGAGTGAAAAATGGTTTTCCAGCCACCTGTCCATAACCTCACCCTTTCTTTGAGATTGCCAGATGGAGCTTCCATCTATTCTGCTGAGGCAAAAGCTATCCTCTTAGCTTTAAACTTCACAGAACTCTCGTTCCACTCTGACTTTGTCATTTTTTCTGACTCCAAATCAGTCCTCACAGGAATCCTTAACATGCTCTGGTCTAATCCACTTATCTTAGAAATATTAAACAAAATCTACTCTCTCTCTCTTCCTCTGGGAAGAAAATCATCTTCTCCTGGATCTCGAGCCACGTGGGTATCCCTGAGAACAAAAGGGCCAACAGGGCAGCCAACAACGCCCTGTCAACCATATTGCCTCAATCCCTATTCCACACTCACACTTTGCCTCAACATTTCCAGCTGCTGTACCTCAAGAAAACTTGGCAAGACTCCTGGAATCTTGAGACTTGTAACAAACTCCACACCATCAATCCCAAAATAGGAATCAAACCCCTCCCCCCCTTTCCCCCCTTACATAGTCACAATCGTAGAGAGGACGTTGTCATCACCTTTATTTGTCTTCGTCACTCCCTTCTCACCCACTCCTACCTCTTATCAGGCTCTCCTAGGGCATCCCCCAAGGCAGCATTCTCTCTCCCACTATCTTCAACCTGAGCATTAATGATATCGCGAATAAGCTTGGCCCCAACATCAAATGTACCCTCTACGTGGATGACTTCACAATCTTCTATTCCTCCCCTAGATTTCCTATTGTTGAAAATAGGCTCCAAATCAGCCTCAACCAGCTGCAAGTCTGGAGCAACAATAACGGTTTTAAATTCTCCAAAGACAAGACAGTCTGCATGCACTCTTGTCATTTCAACAATCTCCACCCCAACCCGAACTTTGTGCTCAATGGTAATCGCATCCCTAAAGTTGAACACACAAAGTTCGTGGGTCTAACTCTAGACCCCAATCTCACCTACAAGCAACACATCACCAACCTGAAACTAAATGCAACAGCTCCCTCAACATCCTCCGACTCCTCTCCAACACCACTTGGGGAGCGAACTGCTTTGCTCTCCTCAAATTTTCAGGCTCACCATTCGTGCCAAGCTTGACTATGGCAATATTGTCTACTGTGTCGCTCACAACTCATACCTCAACCACATCAACGCCATCCAAAATAAAGCCCTTAGGCTTTGTCTAGGTGCCTACAGGACCTCCCCAATCATCAGCCTCCATGTTGAAGCCAACGAACTCCCATTTCTACTTAGATGTAGAAATCTTAGCCTCTCCTATGCTTTTAAAGTCCTCACCAACACCCAGAACCCTGTTTACAACCTCATTAGGTACCCCAATTTCTCCACCCTCTTTAATTGGACTAAAACCCTACCCTCACCCCTTTAGCTTACGCATTAAATCAGACCTTTTCCATCTCGGCAACAACCCTGCCACTCTCAGCACCTACTCCGAGCCCACTTTTTTTACTTGGGCCACCCCCTTTTCTGTCCACCTTGACCTTCCACTCATCACAAAACTCAAACCCACCCTAACCTCTTCATCAATCTCCACAACCAAATCAAAGACTAACTCTCAAATTACACCTCCATCTATACTGATGGCTCCAAGGAAGGCAACAAGACAGCTGCTGCTGCTGTCATCCAAGACATCACCCTCAGTAGCAGACTTCCCGACTAACTCATCCATCTTTTCAGCCGAGGCTAAGGCCATTCTCCTTGCCCTCAACTTTATTGAGTACTCTCCACTCAGCCACTTTGTCATTTTCTCCGACTCAAAAGGCTGTCCTTACTTCTTTCCTCAATCTTAAATGGGATAACTCCACATCCCACCTCCTCCTCAGTAAATTCCTTTCGCCCACCCTCTGCAGGAAATGTGTTCTTTTCTTTTGGATACCCAGCCATGTTGGCATCCCTGGCAATGACAGGGCTGATGCAGCCGCTAAGCTTGCCCTCAACCTCCTCCCTACCCTTTTTCCCAAAACCCTCTCTGACATCAAACCGCTTATCGCTTCCCTTGTTCGTGATCGCTGGCAAATCTCATGGAACTCCCAAATTGATAACAAACTCTGTGTCATCCAGCCCACAATTCCGATCAAATCCACCATCAACAACCTCTCTCGTATCGACAACGTTCATATTACCCGTCTTAGAATTGGTAACACCCACCTCACTCACTTCCACCTCTTATTGGCTCCCCCCAATCCCTCTGCAACAATTGCCACTGCATTCTCACAATCCATCACGTTCTCCTTGCTTGCCCCCTGTACAACCTTCCCAGGGCTTCCCTCGCTCCCCACAACTCAATTGCTGAGTTCTTCCAGAAAAATCCTTGAATAAAATTATCTCCTTCCTTCATCATGCTTCTCTCTACAACCATATTTATTTCTCCTCTTCCACCCCCTCTCTACTTTGTTTTTGTTTCACCCATGCACCTCCTCTCTCGATCACAGCTTTCTGACTTTTTGTTTTTGAATTTCTCTTATTCTCCCCCTGTTTCCTTTCCTTCCTACCTCTAGAATGATCTGACCTTAGATACAATTTGACTCTCGCTGTCGTGGTGCCGTTAAGCCCTCATCAAACAAACAAACAAACAAACCTCTCTGCCTAACTTGCAATAATGAACTTTCGAGCAATCATATCGTCTTAACCTGTCCTTTATACTCCCACTTCATAGTCTACCCTCTCCCCCTCCACCTCTTTTTCTGCCCTTTTGTTGAAAAATTCCTCCTCCAACAATAGCAACTTATTCCACCGGATCTAATCCTCACCCACTCTCCCCTCATTTTTGGTTCTCATGCAAAGCATTTATGCGAACCTATGTAATAGCAATTACGGCCGTCCAGCCGTCCACAGATTTGTCCTGAGATTTCCTCAGAAATGTTAAAGTTTTTAAGAATTCCTCAGAATTTTCTTATAAAATGTTAGTTTTTTAGAGGTACTTAAAATAGGAATAAAGACTAGTTCCTTAAAAAGTCTATAATACATTTGATATTTTCTTAGAAGATAACTGTAAAATGATATGATTTTCCAATATTCTTCAGAGATCCTCAAGTTTCTCTTGTAGCACTTGAGATTTGTAATTCTTGAAATTCTTCAAAATATTTGGGCACCAAACAGTTACATCAGGCATGATTTTTTAAACTCTACCTTTATTATTGTGCTCATTTGCATAAAGCTGCTACAGTATATGACCTGACCAGACTAATTAATTTAGTATGCTTAGTCAGGGAGTGTGACAGGATGTGATTGCATATAAACATAGGGAGGGATGCCATGTTGGACATGGATGGGGGCCATGAGGGACATATGATATAATATTTACCATGTTGTATACACCAAGGGCTATATCAGGCATAATTATTGACTCCACTTTTTTTTCTTATTCAACAACTCATTTGCATATAAGTTATTATATGAACTGACACTTAAATACATAGTACGCTCAATCAGGGACTAATAGCTAGGATGAGACTTATTATGGAGCTTATGGGATGCCATGTGAGACATAGGGTGGGATGACATGTGGGATGCCATGTGGGACATGGGGTGGGATACCATATGGGACATGGGGTGGGATGCCATGTGGAACATGGGGTGGGATGCCATGTGGAACAGGGTGGAATGCCACATAGGATATGTGGTGAATGCCATGCAGGACATAGGGTGGATTGCCATGGGATGGAATGTCATGTGGGACATGGGATGTCATGTGGGACATCCGATGTCATGTGGGACATCCCATGACGCCCAGCTTATAAACACGATATCTCAAGAACCGTAAACTGGATTCATGTCATATTTAAAGCACAGATAGCCCATGGCTCATAGATGTTCTTTATTGTTTTTGATGTTGATGTCATGCATATTAATAAGTAGGCAGAGCTTATAGTAAAAATCTTGAAATGTTATATATTAACAACCGTGTGTCTGTTCTGTTTCATATTTGGTGTAATTTTGGTGTTAGCATGTGGGTACATGTTCATAATATAAAAACATTGATTTTCATTAATATGCTTAGTGGGCGGGTTTAATATCATTTTGCTGAAAAGAGATTGTAAACATGGTATCTCAAGAATGGTAAACTGGATTCATGTCATATTCGATACACAGATAGCCCGTGGTCTGTAGATGTACCCTATTATTTTTGATGGTGATGTTATGCATATTAATAAGTGAGCAGGGCTTACAGTGAAAAGTTTAAAAAAGTGATAAATGAGCAACTGTATATCCATTTTGCCTCATATTGGCATGATTATTTTGTTGGTTATTGTGCACATGCTTATGTTATCAGCATATGTCATTAGTATGCATGGTGGGCATGGCTTAATTTAAAATTTCTAAATGATGTAAACAGCATACTGTATTTCATGACAATATATCAGATTTATGCTATATCAGGTACACAGATGGGTCATAGTCAACATATACATGTATGTTTTAATGTTGTGGTAGTGATGTCATGAATATTAATTAGTAGGCGGAGCTTACTGACAAATTCTTGAAATAGAATGAATGATCAACTGTTTTTACGTCATAACTTGCTATGATAATATTGTTAATTATTGTGCAAATGCTGATGTTGTCAACATTTGTATTGATCTGTATGGTGGCTGTGGCTTATAAATAAATAACATGAAACAATAATTTCATGATATGCAATAACATGACAATTAAAACAGTTTGCAAATCAATTTGCTTATGTAGCAAAAGCATTAGAACCACAAAACCTTTTGGTTCTAATTGAACTTTGTTTTTCCTTTCCTTCCTACTCCCTCTCCTCCTCTCAACCTTCTCTATCCTAATTCTTGCACCATGAATTTAATCTATGGTTTGGTTTCTCCATTGCAGCTCCAAGAAGATTATAAGACTAAAGGACCAATGGGACAGGTTCCATCCATGCTTATAGATGACATACAGATCAGCCAATCAGTAAGTGTGGAATGTCTTTGAAAGTGTGGGTTTTCATGTTCTCATCTTCTTGGTACTGCCCAATGCAGCCTAAATGTGATCACCACTTCAAAAAGTTTGATAGTACAATTGATAATGCGGTCATAACTGATACCAGTTTCAGGAAATGTTTATACTTGCTACGTGTAGCGTGCGCATATCGGTGGTCCACAACGGGAGTATACCAAGTTGCATGATCAAGAAAAGCACAGAGACGATGCTTTAGCTTTCGTGCATTGGAAGCAAGTCCCTCTATTTTCCATTGTGTCTACAAAATTCATGATGGTCAGAATAACATAACAAAAGAACTGGAATGTTGGGAGTTAACTTATAAGGGTATTTAAACTGAATATAAAGTAGAAAGGTAATACCAGGCATTTACTAAATTAAGAACAACAGAAAGATTTGCTTGTTACATTAGTTTTACAAAAGTGAAGTGTCAAAACATAAATAATTTGTTGTTAAACACGGTAGAACCGGGTTTTTATACAATACAGAGCCTGCATTTGTCTTTTTGTCGTCAACATATCTCAAGAACAAATGTATGGGTTTTGATCAATTTTGGCATGTGGAATTTTCACTGCTTAATGAAGAAGTGCTTAAAATTTAGGTCATATTGGAACACGTGAAATGCAGAAATAGAGGGATGGAATGTTTTAGGGTTTGATCTGCCATAGACTGGGCCCTAGCTCAAAATGCTCCTCCTATCTGGAGTTTCATAGTCCACCTCTTGGGGCAACACAAAAACTACATAAATCTGTGAAGAATAACTTGCTTATTGATAGATTAGAAAGTTCCACCAAAATTTCTTGTACGTTAAGGAGTAATTGATAAAAAAAATCTTAATTTAATATAAAAAACAGTCCTTTTTGGCCATTATAGATGCCCGAGACTGCTGCCAATTCACTGATTTTGTGACTTAGGCCACAGCATTAAGTAATGACACTGATTAAAATGCATTTATTGAGTAATGTTTCTTTTAAATGACACAATATAGTCTCTGAATATAGAAAATAAGTATACTATTACGGTCAATGGGAAGATGAAGTATTTGACAGTGTTTGTCTTATCATCACTCCCACCTCCTTACTGACTACCCCCACCTCTCTGCAACAATTGCCTTTGCCTCCTCTCAGTCCACCACATCCTCCTTGCCTGCCTCCTGTGCAACCTTCCCAGAGCTTCCCTCACTGTTCACAATTCCATAGCCACGCTCTTCCAGAAAAACCCTCCAGATAAAATGATCTCCTTCCTTCATTGTACCTCCCTCTACAACCATATTTAGTCCTCCTCTCCCACCCCCTTCTACCTACTTTTGCCTTTTTTGCAGCTCCTGTACTTCCTGTCTCGATTCCAGCTTCCTGGCTTTTAGTCCCCATACTTCTCTCAGACTCCTCCTAGTTTCTTTTCTTCCTACCTCTGGAATGATCTAATCTCTTAGGCACAATTTGACCCACGTTGCCATGGTGCCGTTAAGCCCTCATGAAACAAACAAACATAATCTAAATCTCTGTTATTGTTGTAAAAGAAGAAATTTTGATTAACATATTGGGGAAGGAATAAGCAACCACTTGTGTAAAAAAAAAAAAAATCAGGATTTTTGAAGACTTTAAACAGTATATGTTGAAGTTGTAGGAAACAATTATTTTTGCAGGTATTTGTCTTTTCATGATTTTGTCCACTCTATTTTAAAGGTAATTTGATGCTGCGGGAAATCTATGTATTAAAGGAAGCCTTGCTTGTTTCTCCTAAAAGTATCATTCATCCTGTTCATATAGGCCTACATGTACCTCTCTGTGCAAGAAGTAATGAGATTCAGGAACAAATAACATTATTTTTCCTCTTCAAATTTAATGGAATGACCTATTATGAAGTTTGAGCTCTGGCAAAGACTTAATTGTAGGGCAGTCAGCAGTATAGCCATGGTAAAATAAGTGTGTGTGTGTGGAAGGGGAGGGAGGGGGGAGTAAAAAATTGTAAGGGTGGGATTTGCATACCTTCTAGTAGTCTGACAATCATGGCAGAAAAGAGTTAACATTACCATGTACTGTACAGTGCTGTTTAATGTTTACATGTTTACTTTATGCAATAATATTGACTAAACCATATATAAAAAATATGAAGGACTTACAAAAAAAGAAATGAGAAGTGGGGATAACTACCCCTCATACCCCCATGACTGCACCGCTGTTGGCAGTGTATGATAACTAAAAGACTTCATGAATACAGTATGAAACAACTTTATATAATTTATTAGAAACTTGTGTTGTGCATTGTGTGCAACAAATGTTCAGACGATTCATCTGAATGAAAAATCTCTGATATCATCTTGATTGTTTGATAGATATTGATTTATATTTGTTAACCAACTTGGTATCCAAAATTCTGTTCCTGTTACCTCATTAATTGGAGCCATTCTAGCTAGTCTGATTTTCAAGTGTATCAGTTGCACACTTCTTTGGACAAAAGACAAATAATTTTCTCTTGGTATTTTTGTAAATGGTATATTTTTATATGCAGCTAGTATCAATCAAAATTAGATGTTTCTGATATCAGTATGAATAACATAAAAATTGGTCTATTAAGGAAAGTTAAACATATTATCGGATTTTAAATGAGCACTGGATGAAATGTTACAGGTCTAATGTTTGATACTTCACAAGAAATGATTTTGATTAATTTTAACATTTTAACAAATTTTTGTATGACCATTACATGGACGAAAAATGCATTTGAATGTTCTCCTTTAAAGTTGCAATTTGAGTTGATTTAATAATCGAAATTGAAGGGGATTTCCCCATTAGCAGCAACCTTTGATGGAAATTTGATTTACCAGTGCAATTTTTTCAGTTGTCACTGGGAAAATTTGGATAAACTAAAATCCCTGAGAGGTGACCCTTCCTACGCCCCTGACTGTATGTGGCATTGTGTTGCCTGCTAAATTTGGATCCTGTAGTCTAGTATATGAAATGGGGATCAATAACTGAATAGTCATACCTACCTAATGATGTGACTACCTTATTTGAAGTTGAATAGGAAAAGGCACTGGTTTTCACATCCTGCAGAATGTGCAATAATAATTTATAGCAGGATTTGTTTTAGCTCATTTTTGCAGCTAAATTTGAAGAAAAAAGTTTGTCCTTTACAAACATTTTTTAGTTATTTTGAGTACAGTAATATTCTTTTTAGGATTCATTTCATGAAAATGGATATATATTCTTTTGGACAAAAAATCATGAAAAGACAAATATAAACTGCAAAAATGATGATTTCATTTAACTTCAACATTTACTGTTTAAAGTCTGCAAAAATACTGACTTTTTCTCTTTTTTTCCCAGTGGTGGCCTATTCCTTTTCCAGTATGAAATCAAAACTTCTTTTACAACAATAACAGAGATTCAGGTTTTTATATTCAGCGGACTAAGAAAAATAAGACAAAGACTGTAGAATAGTTCATCTTCCCATTGACCACAATGATATCCGTCCTTTCTATATTCAAAGACTATATTTTGTCATTTAAAAGAAACACTAAATAAATGCATTTTAATCAGTGCCATTACTTGGTGCTGTGGCCCAAGTCACAAATTCAGTGAATTGGCTGCAGTCTCAGGCATTTTTAATGGCCAAAAAGACCGTTTTTCCTATCAAATTAACATTTTTTTATTAATAACTCCTTAACGTACAAGAAATTTGGGTGGAACTTTTTAGTTTATTAACAAGCAAGTTATTCCCCACAGATTGATGTAGTTTTTGTGTTGCCCCAAGAGGTGGACTACAAAAGTGCAGAATTGAGACCTTCCGTCCACAGTCTATCAAGACTTAGTTTAAAGTTTCTGCTGAACAATGAATTCATGCCTGAAAAAAATGCAAACAATTAATTTTTTTAAATGCAAACAATCAATTTTTAAAAATGCAAAAAACTAAAGAAAATCAAAACAATTGGTTTCTTGCATGAAAGGAAAATGATGGAATGTGAATCTTGTTTGAAAGGAACTCAAACAATAGACAGTTAGCCTGAATAAAACTGAACACAATGATACAACTATGAAAAAAATCAGTTGGAAGGTATGTAATCATGTAGTGTTTCAAATTAAATTGGGCAATACAGATCACAAGAGATTCATTGGGGATAAATCTTGGTGGTTCATGGATTTCTGAGTTTTATTATATTGAGGATGGGGAATGAACTTGGAGGTAGGCAACTCTATAGAGTGCTGAATTCTAGTTATTGTTTTGTGCTGAAATCCTGCAAAGAAGAACAGTCACATAAAGGGAACATTTATTACATTGTCTGACATTTATAATGATCATGAAAATAGTAACAAAGTCCATCAACATTGGTTGAAGTTATATGGGCGTGTAGAGGCACCATCAACTAAAAGTTCATCAACATTGGTTGAAGTTATGTGGATGTGTATAGGCACCATCATATACCATTTCCCAAATAAATATATATACTGCTCAAAATATATATATCTGTTACAAAATATATGTCTCCTTATTTTCAATATATTTCTCAAATAACTATATATATTGCTCAAAAAATATATATTTGTCACAAAAAAATATGTTTTCTTATTGTCAATATAATTCATAAACAAATATATACGTTGCTAAACATGTTCTCTTACAATATGTTCCGTTGAAATATATATTTACTAAATAGCTTAAACAATACCTTCTCGATCAAATTATGTTCGGTACAATGATACCTTTCCAAACAAAAACCTTTACAAACATAAACCTTCACAAACATGAAACTTTCACAGTCATCGATTTCCTTCTTCGACAATAATCTTTGCAGACAATAACCTTTTAATCTTAAAACGTTTAGTGTACTTCTTATTTTCCGTGCTTCTGAAAAACATACCTTTTCTAACAAAAATATTTGTCTGCATAAACTACCATAACAAATTGGTCAATGGTTCAACAAACTTTACTGTTTACCGCACTTCTTGACCATTGACACAAAGTTCTGATCATGGATGACAGATTATTCACCCCTTGGAAATACAGTTTAAGTTGATGTAAGTATTATCAGAGACTGCGGGGACGTGGCAGGAGGGGGAGCTGGGTGGATTTATTACTTTAGTCCCTCTCCCCTCACCCCCCCCCTACTTTTTTACTAACGTGCAAGAAAAAAAATCACCAAGTGGATTTTACCTTCCTGGTTTCCCAATTAGGAGGTAAAATTGGGAAATTATTGACATAAATGTGATGGAAAATTTGGTATAATTATATGAAATGAAATTTGTCAACAAATTTTCTGAAAATTAACAACAATTTCATCAAAAACAAAGAAAACTCCCTAAAAATGATAGATTTCCTGAACATTGCAAACAATGAACAAAATTACCTTAAAATTGAGGAAACAGTTCACCAAAATTTTAAGGAAATTTAACAAAATGAATGAAAATTCCCCAAAATTGAAGAATATTTCGCAAAAAAGAAGGTAAAATTAAAGAAATTTTCATTCTGACTTGGTAGGTAGATCAGCCCTATCTGGCTCCTAAAAGAAAATATCAAGTTGAGGCTGAGCATGTTCTTATGCGGAGTTTCAGATTTAAGTTAAAGGTTAATGTTTTATATTTATTTAGGTTATCAGTCCCAAGGTAATAAGGAGGGAGCTGTGGTGCAATGGAGTGAGTAAAGGTTGGAATGATGATGAAATAAAGGGTAAATTTGGTAGATAAGTGGGTGGTTAGGGTGGTAAGTAAATGGAGGATGGCACATACATGGATAGTGGATGGGGGATGAGTGGGGCATGTTAGTTGAAAGAGTTGAGAAGATGGAGAGTTAGAGGAAATTATGTTGGGTGGAAGATGGCATAATGATTGGTAGATGTAGAAATTAGGATGAGGGTGGGATGACATGGGGACAAGATGAGATAAAATTTGGGACATGGCTGGATGGCATGTGGGACAGGGTGACATGTGTTACAGGTTTTCATCGTATATGGGACATGGTGGGATGGCATGGGGATAGGACAGGATGACAAGGGACAGGACAGGATGGCATGAGGACAGGACAGGATGGCATGGGGACAGGACGGTGGCACAGGGGACAGTGGGATAACAGTGGAACAGGGAGTTATGGTATGTAGAACAGGGTGGCATAGTATTTGGGACAGGGTGGGATGGCATGGTACAGGGAGGGACGGCTCTTGGTACATGGAGGGATGGCGTGTGGTACAGGGAGGGATGACGCGTGGTACAGGGGAGGATGGCGCGTGGTACAGGGAGGGATGGTGCGTGGTACAGGGAGGGATGGCGCGTGGTACAGGGAGGGATGGCGCATGGTACAGGGAGGGATGGCGCGTGGTACAGGAAGGGATGGCGCGTGGTACAGGGAGGGATGGCGCGTGGTACAGGGAGGGATGGCGCGTGGTACAGGGAGGGATGGCGCGTGGTACAGGGAGGGATGGCGTGTGGTACAGGGAGGGATGGCGCGTGGTACAGGGAGGGATGGCGCGTGGTACAGGGAGGGATGGCGCGTGGTACAGGGAGGGATGGGGCGTGGTACAGGGAGGGATGGCGTGTGGTACAGGGAGGGATGGCGCATGGTACAGGGAGGGATGGCACGTGGTACAGGGAGAGGTGGCGCGTGGTACAGGGAGGTCATCTTGATTACAGCAGATGTGATGGAAAGACGTCTGGACATCAGGTATGATTTCCTGTAGGCTGGGATGTAGGATGGAATGGCATGTGGGACAGAGGGTGGCATGTGTGTTATTAGAGGGGAGGGGATTTGTATCGTTGCAAATCTGGTTTGGTTTATATTGGAATACAGTTACTTTTACAGGGAGGTTAAAAAGCCTAAGAGGAGAATAATGAGTTTCTGGTGTAAAGTAGTATATTATGCTCAAGTAAGTAGAAGTTATTTATGGGAAAGAAATGTACTGATCTGGAAGATTGATATCAGAATATCATAGAGAAAGACAGACAGATAGAGGGCATCAGAAAAAGGTAGGTAGCTTGTGCAATTGGAGGAAGGAAATATATCAGAGACTTAAGGAGATGTTTCATGTTCAGTATTCAAATTTTCAGCTATGAGATGATATTTCATGAGAATTCAAGTTGTTTAAATCCCTTAAAAATCTTTCTTTCTTGTTGTTTCAGCTTCCAATTATGGAATATTTAGAGGAAACACGAGGAGGTTACTCCCTTTTGACCAAGGATCCCAAGAAAAGAGTTGTGGTGAGCAATGATTCTTACTTAGCAAATTTGATATTTACATGCAGAATAATCACAACTATTTTTACCAAAGAATTACTGTTTTCTTGTTATGTTTGTGATTATGTTATTTATAAGTTATAAAGAAATTTTTTCCTAGTGCAGAAATATTGTTATTTACAAACAAAGTCCCTGAAGTACTTAGCTAAGATTTTTATATACTCTAAAACACTGGATTGGTCAGAGCCAAACCAGGGGTAATGTAAGTGTAACTACTGTAGCATCATCATAATTAAGAGGAAAGCCAGTGCTAATTTTCCAGCAGTATAGTAAGGGTCATCTCTCGATGGGGAAGGTCCCAAAATATTTCCTGGTTACAAGTATTCATATTGTACTGGTGAATTAGGTTTCCATTAAACTTGTTATTCAGCTGGTAATCATTTTTCAGGAAAACCTTTTTTTCTGAAAATTTTCATCACTTTTGGGGAAATGTCCTGGTTCTCAGGAAATTTCCTTGGGAATATGTTTTAATCAATTTAACCAATTTTTTCAATTACATTGAATAATTACCCAATTTCCCAACCAGGAAGAAAGTGTACAACCTGGAAGATAAAACCCTCTCAGAAGGGGCAGTTTCCCTCCTGGCACCCTTCCTGCTTCATTTTTGATTCAAACAGCTTCTATTTTAAAAATGGATTTCTATTGTCAAAATGGACTGGAATAAAGCCTTTCACATTACCATTATCCTTTGCTTTTGTACTTAATAAACTCTGTACCAGAATAGCTAACAGAATTTATGCTTGCTATTCTGGTACAGAGTTTATTAAGTCCCAAAAAAGGAGTATGATGGTAATGTGAAGCCTTTATTCAGTCTATTTTAACAATAGCAATCCATTTTGAAAATACAAGCTGTTTTCATTAAGTATGTTTTGCAGGATGAATATAGATAGACCTTTTCAAACTGATTTAATCTGACCGTGATTTCTTTAGTACTTAAACCAATCAAATGATAGAGGAAATTTTTTTTTGTCTCCCAACCAATCAGGTGCAGAACAAATTGTAGACAACAATACGCGAGTGTATTACCTTCCATCTATAACGCACATATAATACGTGTTATACCTTCGTGTATAAGGAAGCATAGCATTTTAAAGCATTGCTTTATATGCTTGATCCCATACCATGTGGCATTGTGCAAATGACCAAAATTTCCCCAGTATTTGATTGGTCAATTATGGACACATGAATTTCGACCTTGTGACAATATTTTAATTAGTTTTCTGGAAATTGCCGATTCAGATTTGAAAAAGTCTATTTGGCAGTGTGGATTATCTACAGGAAGACTTGACCATGCAGAGATGTGACATGTTTTGTTCTTTTACAGATTCGTCAAATAAGTGAAATTATCAATGCTGGGATTCAGCCATGTCAAGTAAGAAAACTGATTCTGAAGTGAATTTTGCACTTGTGAATACTGTTACATAATGTATGTACAATTAGGATGAATATAAGATTATTTTTAAATACATCCTAGGAAATATACAATGTTAGCATGTAGGGATATATTGTAAATATTTTCCTGCGCATCAATTGTTGAATAAGTAGGGAGAATAAATAAGAATTGACATTATTGTAAATAAAATTATGGTGTTAGACTCCAGTCTGCAACATTTTGTGTTTAATGTATACATGTACTTCTGTGAGATATGAAGCTCCATGATTTAAATGTCTAGGCTAACTTAGGCCCCATTAGATAAATTATTAGCTTATCGCCCTAACCCAGTTGGAAAAGTGATGCAGGTGTGCATGGTTTTATTTATTCATTTTTTCCAAAGCCAAATAATTTTGGTGATTTGATCAGGTCAACCACATGAGGCATATTATACATACTGAAAACTATTGGAAGTAATTCTTTGTATTATGGTAGAAAGTGAAAAAACTGAAGTACGAATGACTGGTTTGAGAGGAAATACAGTACTTAAAAAATAGATAATGTGGGATTCCCTCAAAACTGATATGGGAGAGTGATAAGCTAATGTTTTTCTTATGGGGGGCCTTAACCAAAATTTTGAATAGGAGTTTTTAGAGGGGGACTGCAACTTTATTTTTGTATCTATTTTTTGTTGTCCTGAGTCATTACATATCAAGAGTGAGAGAAAGCAAATAAGTATGTTGTCAATTATTTCACAGAATTTTGGTCTTCTTAAATATCTCGGAGATGACCGAAAAAGTGAATGGGGCAATCATTTCATTGCATTGGGGTTTGTGTCCTTGGAGAAAGTTCTTAGTCAGACTAGTGGAAAGTACTGTGTAGGGGATGATGTCACTATGGCAGATGCGTGTTTGGTGCCTCAAGTTTACAACGCAAACAGGTAAGCTGTTCCTCCAATCAAAAGAATATATTTTCATAAGTGAGCTATTTTGATCCTGTGTATGATTAGTTCTGTTGCCATGGGTAAGGGGTGTTTTCCTGAATATTTTGATAATTATATTTCAATAAGTTGGAAATAGTGAGACAAATGACATTGACAGTTGTTTTCAGAAATTAAAAAAGGTGGTACAATTGTTCATAGATCATTGATTCTGTCATAGAGTTAGTCAAAATGTGGTTGTACGACCATGTACACCGCATACTAGGAGGGCATAGCTTCTAATTGTAAACAATTGGGAGTTAATATTGCATACAGCACAGATGATGGATCGCTACAAATCAGATACAGCATGGGATGGCATAGATGAAGAAGTGTGGGATGGGGTATGTAACATTTAATGTGTTGTCACATGGTAAGAACTGCAAGGGTAGGAAGAGCATATGGGAAGAAGAGCATTTGGAACAGAAAGAAATTCCAAGTGATACAGAGGAAGAAGTGTCAAATAGGACAGGTGGTGGGTTACTTATGGTGGGATGTCATTTATAGCCATAGGTGGGTCTGGGGTGGTAGCATATGGGTTGGAATATTCGTTGACTTATGAGGTGTGATCTGGTAATGGAGGGTAGAATCATGCTATATCAATATGAGACAAGAGGGTCCAATCATTTTATGTCACAGGTTTCCATTGTCCCTGTCATATATGTTATCAATTTGCGTTTTCAGTTTCTGCATGTTAGACATGACTATTTTCCTGTTACAATTGAAAGCTCAAATGCGTTATTTGTACAAAAAGTGTAGATGGTTCAACTCCTACTTCTCTTATTGTTGATGGAATTTGTCTGCTGTAATTAGGTAAACAAACATATTTCCAAGACATTACATGTGGTGTCAATTTAGCTTGTAGGTCTTAGAAATGAAAATATTTGTGAGTGGCAAAGTAACTTAAAGTGACTTTGACCAGTAAATATTGGTTTAAGAAAGCTACTGATATGAAGTAGTGATGAGGGCAGCTAAATTCCAAAACGGATCAGAAAAGGCCATTGCTGCACCTCTTAGTGCAGAATCAAGCATCAAACTCAGGCAGTCTAACCTGTTTCATCCACAGGATTCAAATGGAAGTAGTGTTTGTTTTATTCTTTAAGGGGGTATTTAAGAAGTATTTTGCGAGAGACATACCCCTTTTCCACGACAAAAACAGAGGGTAGTATTGACTAAAAGTTGAAGAATTTTGGCACCATAAACTTTTTATTTATTTCAGTTCTTTGATCAAAGTAGGCTGTTCAGTTTAAGAACTGGTCTTACACAAGTCAAAAATTGTATGATTTGATAACTTAATGCAGGTATTTATTGGACTATTGGTGAATGAAGTGATCTTAAATTGAAGGATCATCGTTGTGTTTCTCCTGTAGGTTTAAAGTGGACATGTCTCAGTTTCCTGTGATATCGAGGATCAATGCCACACTCGCGGAATTAGACGCATTCAAAGTAGCTCATCCTTCAATGCAACCTGACTGCCCAGAGGATCTAAAATAGACTGCATTACAATCTTCTGCTGTCTATTAAAGGAGCTGGTGGCCAAAAAGTGAAGGCAGCAGTTTTGCCAATTTCACAGATACATAACCAATTTATGTAGATTTTAAACACGGTCTGTTTTTACATAATTTTAAACCCATCACGTGCAAGGGAACAAACTCCAAAAAGTCCATGAGAAAACACTTACAAATTTTGAGTACTCAGGTCGGGATTTAGTAATGTTTATGATATTCCATACCGCTGGGTGCAAGGAATGTATTGAATTTAGTGTGATACTCCTAATAATTACGCCCTCACTTTTTGACCGCTAGTTCCTTTAAACCATTTTCCATTCTTAGAAAGATTTCTCATGTGACCTTGACCCAATGAGGGATGTTCACTGATATGTTTATTATGGTGCCCCGAGGGTCCAAATTCCCACTGGCCCCCAGGACTCTAGTTGCGCCCCTGCCTTTATAAGAGAGACATGCTTGTTGCTGGTAGGCCTTTCATGGATTGTGAGTGGGTTAAGGATGTGTATTTAGTTTTCCATTAAACAATATAACTGTCTTGGTGTGTGGAATTTGTGTTCAATGGTTAGCTCGCAATATGCCGTGGTGCAGAAATTAGTTTTGTGAACTCGAAGCATGCTATTACGTTATTTTTTGTTTTTTCATTAAAGAAATAAGATGAAGAAGATAGTCTTGAGAACTGTTAAAAAGAAAATTGATATGCTTTTAAAAGTAGTATCTTGTGACTATTTGTTTTTTATTATATGAGGTGCTATTCAATATAGCACTACATAATAGAGACCTGAAAAATATGTGTGCTACAATGAGTGGAAATTCATTTGAATTTAAGGCCAGATATCATGTTAACTTGAAGATAAAAATACACTACAATCCAACGATCCTGATTGGTCTAAATATTTCTGCAATCACCGACAAGCCAATCAAATAACGCAGCAGAAGTGACGTTACTAACATGTTTTAGATTTATTGGTGATGGGTCAAGCAATTATTTTGAGACGAGATTTCCACTTTAAGTTAATGGTTGAACAAGTATGCTTAATTATGAGCTTCTTGAAGTGATCATTTTACTTGGATACTCTTTGGTTGATATCCAATAAGAGAAGCAATAACAAATCATGCAATTGATCAATTTAAATATTTTTGCCAAGATAGTTGTCTATTTGTTAAATTAAATCAGTATTTCCTTTTACTTTCATCTTTGATCTCAGCAGCTGAGAGGTACATGTATCAGGGGTTGAATTGACCTTTAATACATTGAAGAGAAGAAAATATTTGTTTACTGACTCATTTATTATTTAGTCCTCAAGAACTTTACTGTAGCATGCAGAAAGCAATCAAAACCTGTTTCTTTATAATCATGTACATGCCTTATTTACAAATGTGTGGCATCTCTTTGTAGTATATGTCCTATTCTTTTCCATCATCTTTCAAAATTGTTTCACTTACGGGTTGCTGTACATAACAGTATTATGAAAGGATTGAAACTGTAAAATATGAATACATAAATAACTTAAAATACCTATATATGATAAAGATAACGATAATGAATTTAAATTAAAAGGCTATAAAATAAAAAGGAAAATAAAATGATAAAACAATGTTTAAAAAATGTAAAATGAGCTAAAATCCTCAAATTTATCAACAGTTAAAAATTAAAAAGCTTACAAGAGAGCAAAAGTATAACCCCAACGGAAATAAAAATAATTTAAAATAAGTTTCACAGTAAATAGGATTTAAGTTAAGATTTAAAAAGGCCTAAAGTATCAATACATCTAAGGTCCTTGGGAAGTGAATTCCACTGAGAAGGGGGCAGCATGACTGACAGACCTGGGTCCAAATTTTGAGGTTCTTATCCTAGGTACATTTAAAAATATGCGAGACGAAGAACGCAAGGTTACAAAGGTATTGTGGGGCTAGGTTAATAATGCATTTAAAAGTCAACAATAAAATCTTCAAATGTATTCAAGAATTAACCGGAAGCCAGTGCAATCTGTGTAAGACGGGTTTTATATGGTCATATTAATAAGTGCCAGTCACTAGTCTGGCGGTAGCATTTTTGATTTTTTGCAATTTGCTAATAAAATAAGCTGGTAGGTTAAAAAGATTAGAATTACAGTAGTCAATATGTGAGGTTACAAATGCATGGACAAGTGTTTTACAGGAAAAAAATTCCAAATATTTTTGTATATGCCATAGCTTATGAATACTCAAGGAACTTTCTTACAGACATTTACAACATGTGATTCCAAGTGAGAGATTTTGGTCAAATATGACACCCAAATTGCGCACCTTGTCAACTGTGCGTATGGTTGCGTTCCCCACTCGAAGAGAGATTTCAGGTAGCTTCGAAAATTGCTGCTTAGAGCCAATGATATTTAATTCTGTTTTTGATTCATTTAAGCTCAGATTATTAATTAAAAACCAACAACGGGCATCTGCAATACATTTTCCCGCAGCAGAGATATAGCTTGATCTTTGGACGTATTATCATTAGTCTTAAATGCTAGATAGAATTGATTATCATTGGCATAACCCTCGCAGTGAGGAAGGTGGTTTTGAATGACATTATACATTTGAAAAATATATGTAACAAATAGTAAAGGGCCAGAACAGCTGCCCTAGGGTACACCATTCCTGAGAAAAGGTCTTTAGAAACATTCCCATCAATTAAGATATTTTGACCCCTGTCACGTAAGCATTTCGAAACCATTGAAATACCAGTCCTTTTATATTAATAAGATTTGCAAAAGAGTCACGGTCAAACGGAGTATCATAGTCAACAGTATTAAATGTGGCTGATAGGTCAAGCAATACGAGTAAAGTTGCTTTGCCAGCGTCCATGTTGTTCACAATGTCAGAATGAACTCCCAGCAAAGTAGTTTCGGTACTGTGATTTTTTTCGATATGCAGAGCTGTGAACTGGCAGGAGATTATTCTTGGATAAATGACACTGAAATTGATCCATCAACAGCTTCCATCAATTTCGATAGATAAGGCAAATTGCTCACAGGTCGATAATTCAACTCTTGGCAAAATACATTTCGAAACTCAACATCTGTTTCCATTTGAGTATTTTGACACTTAATTATACCTCTGGAACAACACGTGTAGAAATGAAATTCTTAAGATGCTTAAATTGATGAACACTTTTTAAAGAATTGAACTGAGTTCTTCTGATGACATCACAAACTTTGCCTCAATTTTAAAATCTTAAAAATTTGATTAACCATATCTCAAAAACCAAACATGCTTTTTAAAAGATTTAACTGTTTAAAGGGCATTATACTAAGGATGTAATACTGTTTCACATATGTAAAAACTGCTACATTACACTAGGCCTTTAAGGACAACATCGTTGGAAGGTGGATCCGTTCAGGCAGTCGGCCGGGGAAAATGTAGGAAGAACATTTTCCAGTATGTGACACGTTATTTAGCGTATAGGACAAAGTTGTGAAATGCCCGGGCAAAATTCGGCCATATAGCGTATCAGCTGCCCCTTTCCCTATATACCCCACGCCCAAAGACATATAGCATATCGGCTGCCCTTTCCCTATATACCCCACACTCAAAGACATAGCGTATCGGCTTCCCCTTTTCCTATATAGCCCACACCCAAAGACATATAGCATATCGGCTGCCCTTTCCCTATATACCCCACACCCAAAGACATAGCGTATCGGCTGCCCCTTTCCCTATATACCCACACCTAAAGACATAGCGTATCGGCTTCCCCTTTCCCTATATACCACACACCCAAAGACATATAGCGTATCGGCTGCCCTTTTCCCTATATACCTCACACTCAAAGACATACAGCGAATCGGTTGCCCTTTCCCCTATGTACCCCACACCCAAAAGACATATAGCGTATTGGCTGCCCTTTTCCCTATAAACCCCACACCCAAAGACATATAGCGTATCGGCTGCCCTTTTCCCTATAACCCCCACACCCAAAGACATATAGCGTATCGGCTGTCCCTTTCCCTATATACCCCACACCCAAAGACATATAGCGTATCGGCTGCCCCTTTTTCTATATACCCCACATTTAGACCCCTGTCCTTCCTTTACTCTATTTATTTATAAGGTTATCTGGCAACAACCCTAAACATTTATTTCAGGGTCTTTTTTTCTTTTCTTTCTGGCAGTCTCAGTGGTTGAAGTTTTGACAAATTTTCTTTACAGTCTGACAGTTGTGGTACAAAAATGACCAATTTCACAGCGTTTTGACCTGTTCTCCTGTGCTCTTCATCAATTGATTTTTCGAACTTTGTGTTTCATTCTATTTTGGATCATCAAAAACTTCAGTGCATCTGGTGTGATCTCCCCTAGATCCCTACGACAATTTTGCCCAAATTATCTCAATTTCGCCTGTTTATAAATGGAAGGCCTAACCCTAATGCAGAGCAGATTTAAATACATTTAGATATGTTAAAGTTAAAATGTAATTTGTTCTGTTTTCATCAATGTAATTTTGGAACATTGTGCTTCATTTTAAGCCATTTCGGGGGATAAAAAACAAGAAATCTTTAAAGCATCGGGGATTTTTTTTTTATTGTATACCCTACCAGGCACCAGGCCTGCAGGACTCACACCGTTGCCGTGCAGAGGCGTAGGACTGTAGGAAGTGGGAGAAGGGGTAAAAGAACAGATATATAGGGAGCGACGAATAAGGAAATAGTATCGAATTAAAAACTAGGAAATAACAATAAAAGAACAGGTATATTGCGAGCGACGAATAAGGAAATAGTTAATATCGAATCAGGAACTAGAGAGTAACGATAAATGAACATGTATATTGGGAGCAAGGAATAAAGAAATAGTCCATATCGAATTAGGAAATAACGATAAAAGAACAGGATAGCGAGCGACGAATAAAGAAATAAGTATCGAATTAGGAACTAGGAATTAACGATAAAAGAACAGGTATATTGGGAGCATCGAATTAGGAAGTAGGATTTAACGATAAAACAACAGGTATATAGCGAGCGACGAATAAGGAAATAGATAATATCGAATTGAGAACTAGGAAATAACGATTAAAGAACAGGTATATAGCTATAGCGACTATAAGAACATTGTCAATGTCGAATAAGGAACTAGGAAATGGCGAATAAGGAAGTAGGAACCAACTTTACACACCCGATTTATTTTGTCATATATTTTACCATGAAGAGGGCGATATTTTACAAACTTTCTACAACCGTTGCTATTGGGCAGAAGTGTGACAAGCCCGCCAATATTGACCCACCAACTTGCACAGATCTTCAAAGCTATACTGGTATCATTTCCAAAAATGATTTTATAGTTTTTTTAAAAGCGCTATGAATTGTCTTTGTCAATTATTTAGGAATTGATCAAGCTTATCAGCCAGGAATTTTTAGAGATTTTCCCATCGTCAATCATGTGCATTTTATTAATGAAATCGCCTTTTGCCAACAGTTTGCATGCAAGTTTCTCAGAGCTTTAAACACGTTCAACCTGAAAATCTAACTTCTTGTATGAATCTCGGCGATGTTCCTTGAATTATAGAGGGCTCGCCATGGGGGAAGGGGTGCACTTTCGTCCAAAGATTTGCAAATTGTGTGTTGAATTATTTCTTAATGAAAAATATGTTCATAATAGTCCCCCCTCCCCCTCCCTCCCTAACCAATCATGTTTTGTCCCTCCAGCTATAATTTCTTATCAATTACAGCCATCCGTGTCTTAAATTTAAAAAATTGGTATAACAAGTGTGTTTTGGAATAGGCTCAGTCCGCCCCTTGTTATTTAGTCGGGAGTAAGAGAGTGAGGGGACCTAGTTCGCAAGCCGTCGGCGGCCCATTGTCGGTAAAGGCGGCAAGGCGGCAGCGTCTATCCGGCGGCGGCCCACAGGCGTTATCGTGGCGGCAAGAAGACAGCGTCTACCCGCTGGTGGCCCGCTGGCGCTATCTTGCCTGCAAAACTGCAGCGTCTAGCCGCCGGCGGCCCGCTGACGTTACCCAGGCGACAAAGCGGCAGCGTCTAGTAGCTATGGGCGTGTATTTGCTAGGAAATATTTGATTGAAAATTCACAATGTGATGGTATTCTTATTCAAATGCATGACTTATTTGGGTCTCAAATATCAAACAACAAATCGATATCCAATGCATCGATTACTCATAAGATTATCCTCAATTATATTAGTATGGGAATTTCTTCTGTAAATGTCTGTACACATGTACTAAGGCAAATGAAATATCTGTTGATGTACAACTATTGCCATTATTAAATATGTCATGTTCTAAGCAAAATATACAAATATAACTTTACCTTATACTTTGCATTATAAATACAACTGTTAAATTACCCATTATTGCGGGTAACTATTACTTCAAGCCTGTCAGTGGTGCGATAGCATCCTTGCTAAAGCCATGCATTTGAAGTAGAGTAATAGCACATTGTGATTATTTAATCAAATATTTCCTAGCAAATACTTTTTACATGATCGGCATTATTTCAGCGGGCCACCGGCGGATCAATATCGGGCGGCCGGTGGCTTGCG
>JAIGNY010001329.1:290000-475000 GCA_020152595.1 Chiridota heheva
TAGTGTAAGCCAATAACATATACAATTCCTGCCCCAGCACCTACCACCGCGTCGCAGCCACGTGTATACGTTAGCGTGTTACTCGTACGTTTGCGAATTACCGGGCCGGGTTCGAGGTCGGGTCGTACAAAAAATTGTCATTGCCTGTGAATTGTAGCATTTATTTTCTAGAGAAAACGATTTATATTTTGCAAAACTACATTACAAGATACTACAAAGCTTTTGAGAGAAAACAATCCCGTTATTTGAAGGATTAGCAGTAGGCCTATACGATTGAAGTATCGTCAGAATTTGGGTAACGTTACGTCGTTAGGCTATAGGCCTAGTACTAGGCCAGCCTACCGTTCAGACGATAGGCCTATTCTAGCATGTTAACGTTACTAAGTTAGTAGTAATACTAGATGGCAAAAAAGTCAATTCAATAAGGGGAAGTATTTCAGCCTTTACATGTCATTTCGTTTTAAATTTGCAGATTAAAACGACCTAATTGATCATATTTCTTTTTCTAAGAAGCATTCAAATACTACGTAGCATGGAGGAACCTAATTTCGTGCACTTAAGAAAGAAAATGGCAAAACTTTTATTAAAATACCAGAACTTCCCTTTAAAAATTCTTTGAAAGTGTCACTAAACTTCTCATCTTTGTAACGGTGATGAATAAAAAAGAAACTTTTGCATGAAAAAGTCGAGCGATAGCAAATTATAACAAAACCCGAGCGTGTTCGTTCAAGTTTGAGGGTCTCCTAATTTCGTGCATCTAATGGCGCACTGGCTTTTGCTTTTATCAATTAGGAAAACTTGAAGTCTCTTTAAAACAGTATGCAAATTGTTGTTTTTAAACAGTTGATGAATATAAAATATTGAAAGTAAAAAAAAAGAGATTAAAAATCACTCTTCCGAGTCTTTAATATGGGGGCATAAGATTAACAAGCAATCGCACTAAAACACATTCTGATTCAATAGCTTATGATTTTTAGTGATATCTGGTGAAAAGAATCTACCTAGACCTTTCATTTGTTTCTTTAATATTTGTGTGTGTGTGTGCATTAACACTTACATATTATTCATTTGTATAAGAATACTGTAAGAAAATATAACATTTTCACACCCTATCTCGGGACGGAAATGAACTTTTGTAACGTCATAGCTCTTAAATATTCATCCGTTTTGAACCCGATGTGACCTTTGTTTAAACATTTTTTTGTGTTTTTGTATCGCTTAGGCCATCATTACATAATATAACGACCTTCGTCCTAACGTCAGTGATAGCAGATGGATGTGTGTGTTCGAGTTAGAAGGGAAAATTGCTGTTTTTATTGGCTCAACTGGACCAGTAATTTTTGAAAGGAAAATATCTTTTAGGATGTGAGTTATATTGCATTTTAAGTAAGAAACATTTGTCTCCCTTACCCCACGAAGCGTCATTTTCATGATTTTGAATGTAAGTTTTAGCTTGTTAGTCCGATTGTTCGAAATTGGTTGCTAAACTAGGTGGAATCGAACATATTATGTAGTGCACGAAATTAGGGGGTGCACGAAATTAGGTTCAATTACTATATTATAAATCTTGAATATCCATTCAAGTTCTCCGGCTTGTTTCCAAAATATTTTGTCCCTGCTCCTAATATTTTGTTCCTGTTCCATTGTAATTTTTGTACTGCAGCTTACTGCTTAAGTTCACAACATGTCACCCAGGGCCATAATTCAAGGGGCCGAGGAAAGGGAGCTTAAGACGTTCACTTCCCTAACTTGGTCCTATTGATCGTGAGCAGCTAAGTTGTAGATATTTGATCAACACTTTAAGATATTTGGCATTCAATTGTAACTGTTGGTTCAAAAAATGGGAAATTTTGGTCTAAAATTTGAGATTTTTGTTCCAATACTGAAGATTTTTGGTCCCATTCAAGATGCACCTGTTAGTCCACGTGACGTCTCTGTACGTGACTGGCATGTTGAGCACCATCTAAGGTCATTCATTTCCAAAGGTAGCGTGTATACTATGTAATGTCATGTAATCATATCTTATATTAAGCTCAGCCATACAGACCTGACAGATTGACAACATGGATAGTCTTATCGTAGACTTGCGAAACTTTAAAAAGGCTGGTCTTATCCTTCGTAATAATGGTGCCGCAATCCGCGAAAAGAATAATGGAGTTGCGAACATATAGGGCAGATCTTGAAATGCAAAATTGAAGATTTTGGTCCAAAATTGAAGATTTTTGGTCAACAATTTTTGGTGCAAACTGGAGGAATTTCGGTCCAGACCTGACTATAGTTCAGTCGATACGAATGAATGATGCCAACATCTCTGTTGTATGATTCACTTGATATTTCACTTAATTACATCATGCTTTAAAATTTCACTAAATTATATCGATGGCTTTGATTTTTTTTTTTGAGGAGGGGGGGGAAGGAAGGGGAGCCCCACGACACGTTTTGGGGAATAAACTCCCAATAGTTCCCCATCATTAGACCACCACATTGTCCGTGCCACTTGCATGGGAGATAGAAAATACAACGTTCTTGAATTGCGGATGTCACCTATTTAGATTTGGGTGTGTAATTATCTGGATTATTGACATAGCTCATTCCCACCCATTTCTGGGTTATTGTGGCCCTGGGCATGGGATAGCTTAAACATTCTTCAATGATTTTGCATACGCTGCAATTATCCACGGAAGCGAAATGTATGCGAGTCAAGAAACGTGGCGAAGTAAGGCCATAGCTAGCTATCCTGTTGCAGTGATTTCATGATATGTGTATAACTGCAAGTTTGTTATAAGCCAAACAATGATGAACAATTTCGTGGTGGCATACACTGTTACATGGATATGGATGTAACAAGAGGGTGATAATGGATAAAGCAAAATCTAGGTTTGGAGCTCCTTTTCGGCCCCTCGCTAACAGGTAAATGTTATTAATTTTGGCGCTGTGTAGGGATGGGTGAGATTTGCCGACCGAAAGTGAAAAGGGGTGGGGAGGGGGAAAATTATCCATTAAAAAGAACACGCTAAGATGCCAAAAATCACCAAACAAAAAATACAAATTCGGAAAAAAGTGGGGACAAGTTCCCCCTTCCCCCTCAAATTTCGCGGGTGTAGGATGCTTTCAAAAAGTGAGGGGCTTGACCTCTTAGGGGGTACTTCCCAAGTCATATGCTTATGTACGCCCCCTGTCTGCGGATAATAAAGTAAAGTAAAAGGGGGCACTTCATTTTTAAAAAGGGCACCTTTCCAATTGGGAACACATTCACCACCACCCGTACATGTGACTGACAAAAGTCTCCAGCCTCCTACTATTGGGTCAGTAATTAAGAGGCATTTCATTTTGAAACAGGCACTTTTGTAACAATTTTCTAACACAAGTGTGCGCACATTTTACTATTTCTCACCTTTGACAGTAATTGAGGCACGTTTTATTTTTAAAAGGGGCACAAAGTGGTATGCCATAATACGGACAAGGATAAATTAGAATCCGGAAAAACGGAAACCTATAAATCATTCATATTACAAGCATGCAGCCTAACTCATGATTCTGAAAATGTATGTTTTCGCGGCTGGACATGCAAGAAAAGTATTTTTACTCCAATATGCCCTTGACCGGAACTTTTGTCAAAGTAGACAAAAAATCCTTCAGATTATCCATACACCTTTGTTGAATATATTTAGTTTGATTTTACGTAACCTTCAAAAGGGGGAGGGGTGAAGGGGTTGTGGGGTAAGTCTGATTTTACGTAAGGGGGGAACAGACCTTCGAAAAGGGGAATGGGTGAAGTGGTTGTGGGGTGAAGAGAGTTCTGTATAAATTCGTCAACGTGCTGGTCAAACTTCTGTCAAACAGTCCAATAGCACCTGTTTTTATCAGGGCTGCATGCAGTATATCTTCCACCTCTGTGTGGAAGTGAATCAAGTCTTTCTTTAATCAAATATATCACGAGTAAAGGTGGGTTGAGAGGAAATTTAAAGGATGTATGGAATTCTCCCAGACGCGAGATTTTCCTATACCAACTTGGAAGTGGAAGAAAGGACAAAGTCACGAATCTACCAATTTGTGGCCACCCAATGAGAATAACTGTAACTCACACAAAAAGGGCAATGTCCCACCTTGCCTTTTAGCCCCCGCCTGGCGTCTAGTTCATTCAGTTATAGGTAAACGAATTATTGGAGCAATAAAACTTAGTCAGACATTGATAAAAAATATATACCCTACTTCGCCGAATTTAAATTAATTACGATCATGGAAATTATTCGTAATGGTCATTACTCTTAGGGGAGAGTAAACCGTCCATAATCAGTGTTTTACCCCACCCCATAGCCTTGAAAACTTAATCTATTAGGCATATTATCTATCAAGTTGTTTTAATTTAAAGTCAATTAATATCTGCCTTTGGGACCGAAATGCAGAACAAATCCAGAAGCTATTTTTTGAAAATTAATTTTATCTGGCTAATTCCCATTTCAATCGTTCTTATTTCTAAAAAGATAAATAATAGATGAATAAAAAATAACACGAAACGCATCTTTTCTCATTAAATGACATGTCCATTGTTAACTCTCTCTGATAATAATCATACTTTACATATTGTTTTTAAAATGCATAAAATATGAGTTGTATTTAAGAATTCATTTATTTTCACTATCACTCCCATTCATTTGACACAACGTTACCACGAAAACTCAACCTTTCACATTCTTCCTAAATATACAGGCAAAATTAGGTTATTGATTTTTGCATTTAAGATATTTCATCGCATCTATAGCGATTGAAAGACCTTAACTCACTGACTCGCATTAATGAAACCTGGCAAGCAAATAAGTTCTCCGCTTTTCTCATCTTCTACATTAATATTTTTCCCAATAAGAAAGCTTCGCCGAATAGTTTGAAATTAATGTAAGCCTTTCAACTCTCTTAATCTTAATTCAAGGAGAAACGGCCTTAACCAGTTAACGTACAGATGCGTCAATCTACAGCATCGAGCATGGTCCAAGGTTTACCGTCAGAGGTCCATGGTTTGCCGTCATCGGTCCATGGTTTACCATCAGTTTATGACAAAGCTGCTCGCGTATGATGACGAAGCAGATGCTGCTTCACGTGGTAGGATTTTCTTCAGGGCTACATCAGAAGTTCACGGCCCGTCACCGAAGACAAGAGCATTCTTCGATTATCATATTTGGTATTTCCTCTACTTGTAATTCAGTGACGCCATCCTTCTCCACCAGGTACATCATTGGTAATGGTGTGGTCTTGGAGGCGCCACAAGTTCTGTAATTACTCTGACCTGGTCGGAAGAACCTCGGAAAACTTGAACGTTCGGAATTCTTGGGTTGTTGGTGATGATGGGAAGAACACGTTCCCATACAGTCGAAAGCTTCGAACCCTCGAGGTTCAATGATCCATCGGTTGGCGAATTGCATGTTACGAATATCGACATATTTTGGGACCCGACAACACCGCTGTAACTCATGCGAAACGTCCTGCTTGCAGTCAATGGCATCATCTCTGTAAATAAAGAAGAAAAAAAAAAGACATTTAACCACTTTTGTCGTTATTATCAAAATAAAGATACGCGACTTAGTTATTGATAAACTAATAAAGGAGCTCTCAGTCGTAAAGAAAGGGCGGTTTTTGTTGTTGTTAAATAATGGGAATTAAAAATTAAAAAACAAAGACAGCCTGACGGTAAGAACATTTTTCTTTTTTTTTGTAAAATATTAGGCCCATATGTATTTTTGAAAATATTATGAAATATTCATTACAAATAATTACGGTTGATTTGAACTTTCACATAAAAGTTTATAGATGCCATCACGGGGACGAAAAATGTATTCGAATATTCTAAAGACTCCGGAATAATACTCCAGGAATAATCGAGTGCTCCTGTAAGCGAATTAATCGTACCATGTTTAGTAGAAGGATTGCCTTGCATATTTTCCATTCCTCCCCACTTTTCTTCTTTCTTTTCTGTGTCTTACATATCTTCCCTTTCTTCCCCTTTTCACCAATAAATTTTTTTTGCATGAAGAGAAATACTATAAAGCATATCACGATTTTTCAGTAGAATTATTGGGAAAGAAAAACATTTTTACCACGGCATCCAAAATAATATTGAAGGCAAACATCGAATATTATCATCAGTAAACTCTGTTATAAGATATATTGCATTCCAAATATTGCTCCCATAAACTTTAATTTATTTTTGAAAACAATTTGTTTTGAAATATTTTACAATATCTAGAGAACAATAATTGAGGAAAAAATCGGAACAATGCTACCAAGTAGAGACAGTATTGTTTGTGTACCCTCATTTTAAATCTCAACAATCTAACAATTTCGTAAAAAACGTTGAATATTTTCCCAATTTTAAATCATTTTGTTATAAGTTACATTCTACATTTTTTAATGCTGAAGTTTTAATTGAACTGTATAAAAAAGAGAATGGCATTCACTGAGAATCGAACTCGAGCCTCTGAATTAAGAGACTAAACCTTTACCGCAACACCATTTTGTTGTTGTAGTTTTGCGAGAAAAAAAAAAGAGAGAGAGAAAAAAAGTATTACTTACTCAGGAATATATTTGACAGTATAGATGGTCAAGATCGGGAATCCGACCCTGGAGTCGGGCTCAATCTCAGTTCCAAAACGCACTTCCTTGGCAATCCGCTTGGCATGTCGTCCATGAAACACAGGATCCACGTGCATCCAAAGGTCCAGAGTGGAAGTAGGCCTGTCCAGCCACTTATGGACTGCCGCAGTCACATCGAAGACCTTCCATCCACTTGAGTTGGCAGAGATCAATCTAAAAAGTACAACAAAATATCCGAAGGTTAGGAATGCAGAAAGCAATGTTTTTTTCCCATAATTTGATAGAGTTGTGACGCTAAACAGTTAACAAATATTATCTCAAAATTTCCATACATTAATAGAAAAAATCATGACGCAATCTAGTTAATGTTGCTCTAGTTCTCACAAACTCTTTGAAATTTTCAAACAAAATTGGGTATTCTAAATAAAGATACGGACAACTGTGCTAACTTAATATCTATATAAGTGAATAAATTCCTACAAAATAAAAGATATTTTCATCGAATTCAATTGTTTAACAAACTTTACAGCCAATTCAATCCAACTCTGAAAGTTACTATCCTTCACCCACACAGCCAATATACTATAAATAACAATGATAATAATAATAATAACAAATAATAATAATAATAATAATAATAATAATAATAATAATAATAATAATAATAATAATAATAATATAATAATAATAATAACAATAAAAAAACAATAACAAAAATAATAATGATAACAATATAAAAAACAATAAATAAAATAATTAATAATAATAATAATAATAATAATAATAATAATAATAATAATAATAATAATAATAATAATAATAATAATAATAATAATATAATAATAATAATAATAATAATAATAATAATAATAATAATAATAATAATAATAATAATAATAATAATAGTAATAATAATAATAATAGTAATAATAATAATAATAATAATAATAATAATGATAATAATAATAATAATAATAATAATAATAATAATAATAATAATAATAATAATAATAATAATAATAATAATAATAATAATAATAATAATAATAAAAGCTTACCTATCATCTACAATGGAATCAGGTGCCTCATCCTCAGGCATACCATTTGGAAAATAACGGACGCTGACTCGTGCTCCAATTGGGTGATGTCGGTGGGAATGATTACTATGATCGAAGAAAACGACGCGGTTGGGACTGTCCTTGAAGACCTTGAGTTCGGCAATGATGACCTCACTGTCGATCGGGACACGGTCCAACATACGGAAGGAAAAATGCTGCCTGGATTCGTTTGCGAACTCCACTTGACCTGGGATTCCTATATGATAAAAGGGAAGCATTGCTTTAAGATTAATTCATCTATTATTATTAATACCTTAACATGAGCAATTTCCAATTTAGGACGACGAGTAACATATATTAAAACTAGAGTAACTCGACTAGAGCAATGAAAATACCCACTATCCATTATATTGCACCCTTTTGAAGTTTTGCGATTTTTATATCTTTTTTTGCTTTTGAAAGTTTTATGTAAAAATAAAATCTTAATTGAAGTCACATTTTTAAATCATGGCATAACTATAGAATACCCCACAAATTCCCAAGCAACTTTTTTCACTGGATTCGGAGTCGCAAATGGAAAAATATGGTAGATCTGCCATAAGAAGTGGGGAGAAGCCACTGTGACCATGGGACATACATATTATATTTTTACGGACAAATATTATTGGGCATTAATGTTCCCCCACTAATGCTTTGAATTATTAGATTTCATGCCCCGCACACACACAAACAGTACACACGTGGATCAAATAAACATGAAACAAATTAGAAGTTTACTTTATTATCGATATTGGGCCGAGTATCAAAGACAAAACATTGTGACTACATTTGTTCATAACAACGGACGCAGTTTCATCTTTTTATGGTGAGGGGACAACAGCCGCATACAATTTTGAAAGGTGTTTAATTGTATCTGTCATGATTAAATTTTAACGATAAGTAAAAAGGCAAAAAATGGACATGATCATATCAAAATATTTCTCCGTCAAAATACAGCCTTCAATTTTTGTATCTTTGGTAATTGTTCTTATTTAATCGTATTATTGAGGCAATTTGGTTACTGGCCTGGGAATGAATTGCAATTCGCACTTGTTTTTAAAACTCATTACCTTAATACCGAAATAAAAAATCTTATTAAGCAGCCAAATAGACGCATTTCTATGTGCATACATCTATATCACAAATATTCAACACTTCAGTCGATTAACAAAAATAGTTATTTAGTATTTGGAACGAGTCGTATTTGGAATTTTTCAAGCCAAGATATCATTTTACATATATCATTTTATTATAATAATTTACATATCATTTTAGGAATTGGTATAATGAAGGGCCAATATATTCAAGCGACATAAATTTAAGTTAATAAATTAGTAGTAGGAAAAAAGTGGACCTGCAATCGGAAATTTTGGTCAAATAAAAACAAAAAAAAAAACAGTATAAGATGCATTACCTGCAATCTTTCTGATTCCCTTGGTAATTATTCCGCGTCTTTCGCGATGTTTGTGAAGAAGAGACATGTATTTCTCTCTCATTTCAGCGGGTACTTGGATGTCCTCTCGGCGAATTCTTGGTGACCGAGATGACTCAGAAATTCCAATACTTCGAAGAAGATCATGTTCCACGTTTTAGGCAGAAAGTTATTCATGTCAATTGCATTGTTTCCGACAGGAAGAGAATCCACTAAAACAATTCCTGAAATAAAAATAAAAAGCATTGCTAATTTGCTCTCCATACTGATCAAATTAAATCCAGAGTATATATGATGTTGACGAGATGATTTCGAAAGTAATTCTAATTCAGAGGAGAAGAAATCGCCAAGTTTTAAGGAACAGACGAGTCAGTCGGGATAATAGATTTTGCATAGCGGTGCGTGGTATGGTTGAATGGTTTGTGAGAACCAATTATCAAGTCTGCGCGAATAATTAGAGTGATTAACTTCGGTAAATCCCAAACATTCGTGTCTGATTGAATATGGGTGTTAGCCAGTGGGAGAGATTTACTGGCAGAACTGAAAATAGACGATTACCAATTACAGAGATTAGAAAGCATAATGTTATTTCCGACGTTGCAAGTGGTATGTACATGCACTTCTGTGTATATATGTATTGGGCCAAGACTTTTTGATTTGGGTGTTGGTTGCATAGGCTAAGATTTTGATCATTACGTTTCCCTGTTAAAGGAGACAAAGTATGACATAATCCCTATTTCATATGATAGAATTAGAAATAACAAATCTTCTGACCAAGTTTCATACCTCCCGAAGCAATCTAACACATTTATTGTAATTATTAAAAACATTAATGCTACTACTTAATAGTCCCATAAGAGCCGCAATTTTGAATCAAAACATGAGATTATGATGTCATCAGCCCAGCACGATGTTGGAATGCTTTTTATTTCTTTATAATCCACTTCAAGTTTCTAGTTGATGAAAAATTGTTTTTCCTTTTGTAAATGTCAAGGAGATTTTTGTGTTTACATGAAATTATGAAAACAATCATGCTGCTAAAACTTTGTGTCACATCATTTTGGAATAAAAACTTAAATTACTTTTATAAAGAAATACATTATAATCCTTATGTCCATGTTAGGGAAATTATGTCATCATGCACAATATTTCAATCCATAATTGAACAAAATGGCAGCCCCTATGTGTCGACTTCAAACATGAATATATAACTTGAGATAGGAAAAGGATTTTGACTTGCTTTTTTGGAAGTTGGTTAAGATTTGTATCCTCTATCATATGAAATTATGATTGTATCAGACTTTATGTCTCCTTTAACCATTTAACGGGAATGCCCGACTGGCTGAGTTTCTGCACATGTTTCCTCTTTCATGTAGACTGTAGAAGTATGTCCAAGTCTTGTAATTGCAATTGTAATGATACAGGCACAGAAGCTTACAGGATTGAAACATCGGTAAAATAAGGAAATATCTTGACTCTACTGCTACTGTTCGAATCATACATTCCTTTGTAACTTCACGTCTAGATATGGGAAATTCTCTACGGTATGCATGGTCTTCCTCAAAAACAAATTCACCGTCTTCAACTGATTCAAAACTCTGCTGCACGCCTTGTAACGCTCTCAAAGAAATCTTGTCACATTACTCCAATCCTAAAAGACTTGCATTGGCTCTCTGTGTCATATAGGATAATATATAAAATACTGCTTATTGTTTACAAATTGTTGATTGGGTGTGCTCCAAATTAAATCCCTGACCTTTTAAAATCTTATATTTCTATTCGTGCTCTTCGATCCAGTGACAAATTACTTTTATGTGAACAAAAATCTAACCACTCATGGGGATAGGTCTTTTGGTATAGCTGCACCACGGTTGTGGAATCAATTACCCCTTCATGTTAGATTATCTAATTCTCTTGTAATTTTTAAAACAAATCTAAAAACACATCTCTATCCAAAGCTTTTATTTGATAATTATTTAATATTGTTTTTGCGTATACACATATGGGTGTATGTGCGTGTGTAGGCCCCTATGTATGTTTTTGTTAATTATGTTAATTATTTTTTTTATTGTTTATTTGTTATTGTTATTCCTTTATGTTTTTAACATTGAACGGCGCCTTGAGCACCTTCTGGGTGGATACGTGCGCATTATAAATCTTATTTATTATCATTATAATTATTGGTAGGTCGTCCCAAGCTTTTAAAGCCGTATCAGTTTAAAAAAGGCCAATTTAAGCCAAACTGTAATCAAAGACAAACAATTTTTGAAATGGATCTGTTTTTCTAGACTCTCTTGCCCGAAAAAACTTAAGAATTTTTATCCAAATTGTTCGAAAATTTAAACGATTTTCTCGGAAAATTGACTAACGGTTCGAAAAATTGACTAACGGTTCGGAAAATTAACCATATTTTTAGATAAATGGCAATAAAGAGCTTACAAACCTATTCATACGATAATTAAACTGCTACACTTACCAACTTTCAGACTTTACAGTATTCATTAAGCCGCCCAAACTAACCGATTTCCAGCAGAGGGACCGTCGACCGCCCCACTGCTCCCTAGATACGTCCTGACAAACTTAAACCCAATTAAGTTCCGGGCCCCTTGGGCCACCCCTGCTGCCCTTGGGATCCATACATGTTGTGTACATCTCCTTTATTCCCCAACCGCCGTTTTTGGTTATTTTTGGAGGTTCAGTAAAAAAAAACCACTTGACCACCATTGACCTGCAATGTCACTCATGCAAGAGTAAATATGAATATTGTGGATAAATTGTTTTGGTTATCTACCTACTGTGGTGTAGCGGTTATCTACAGATTACGAGGCCCTGGGTTCAATCCTGGGGTGGGTAGACACGCCAGTGCACCACAACTGATTATGAAAGGCCGTGGACATTGACTTGGTTGTCGATGTTATGTCTGTCCGTACGTCGTACCTGTGTTCTCGTCCGGGTCGTATTAAGCGTTTCTTGATAGCATTGTTACTATCATAACCGAGTACGCAGGCGACGACCCCGTCATTGTAATTGTGTGTTCAACTCTCTCTGTCTCTTGTTTTGGTTATTAAGGCTGTGGACATTGACTTGGTTGTCGATGTTATGTCTGTCCGTACGTCGTACCTGTGTTCTCGTCCGGGTCGTATTAAGCGTTTCTTGATAGCATTGTTACTATCATGACCGAATACGCAGGTGACGACCCCGTCATTGTAATTGTGTGTTCACTCGTCGTCGTCGAATTGTTTAAAGAACCAATTCATCTATGAACAATTTTAAGTGTAGCTGGTAAATAGATTGTGTTCTCATAGCAAGGAGGAAACTAGGAATATCTGTATGATTTTAAGCATATGTACACAATATGTATGCACGTTATGAACTATCAACACTATCTAAACTTATCAAGACGTTTCAGATGGTTGGAACAATGGATGGTGTCGTGGCAAGGGAAGCTCGTAATGACGAAAATATGCAATATTAATTGCCATAAAGAGATTGGTTTTTTAAAATTGGACAAAGTTAGACTTATTTTCACCAGAATAAGGAAGATAATATCAGCATATACGAGGGGAATTTCAAACGCTATTATGAATCTGTACACACCAATGTATGCAATATAATCGATATGGGAATATAAAAATTTAAATTGACATTGCTGAAATGAACACCCACATTACTCCCGTGAAAGTCTTCAATAGTAACTTAAGCTTGATATGATAAGTTTAGCCATATGGATAATCTTTAAAGATATATATCAGTATATAGGCCTAAAGATAGTACCGCCCAGAGGGGTAGGGCAGGGGAAAAGTTGCCTGGCTCCTAAATGTCCCTGAGTATATTTTTGAGGTCCAAAAAAGTAAAATGATAATAAAAACATAACCACATGCCGTGGACAAAAATCAGCCAAAACCTGTGCTTGACAATGGCGAGAACGGTATAAATAAAATAATAACAAATGTTTTGAATTGTGCTTTTCAAATTTTTTTGAGGGGCCGCCAAATAATAGTTTTCACTGAATCTCGCGATTCTCTCGGCGGCCATGCTGATATATGGATATGTATATGAGACAACATTGATAGCTAAATTGCATTAACGAAAAATCCGGACCCCGCGATCCTCTCAGCAGCTCTGGGTAAAATAGTAATCAGCCATCAAAATATGTTTGTGCAAATTGTGATGTATGAATGACCGAATTGTAACGTAATTCCTTTGTATTGTCTCTTTCCTTACTGCCTTAATTCTGATTTAATTCCTTTGTATTTTACTTGATCACCATAATTGTTTGAAGGGTTGCAACTAGCGTTTTCACCAAAGTTCTTTAAATCATTACCAAAATCCTATAAATTTAGTCATAGATTAATTCAAATCACTTAAACTGATAAAGGTTAAGTGGACGTATAGCTGAGGTAACAATAATAGCTAAATTGCTTTAACAACTCTAATCAAATCATGCACATGAAACTAGCAAAAACCTCATCGGTCATCAAAACTGCAAAATTGTGATGAATGCAAATCCTTTGTATTTTACCTTTGCCTTAAGTTAATTTTGATTTAAATTCTTTGTATTGCATACTTGTCTATCATAATAATTTGAATGGGCATAGCAAGGGTTTTGACTAAGTCTGGTAATCTTTACCACAGACTTAAAATGACTGATTTAGGAGATTAGGTTAAAGAATGCCATCAAGATTTTGAGCTGTCCTAGTCATACAAATTTAGCATATACTGAAAATCTCTCAAACTGTCAAATTTTAATCAGACATAATTAAGAAACTAGAAGAGGCATTTTCAGGAATCAAAGACCGTTACCCAAAATGTACATTTCTTTTAATATGTTATTCAACTGTACAGCTGTGACAGCCATAAAGAAGAGGCATTTTCAGGAATCAAAGACCGTTACCCAAAATGTACATTTCTTTTAATATGTTATTCAACTGTACAGCTGTGACAGCCATAAATGGCTAAACCTTTATCTTTAGTACTTTTCTTATTTAATATATCGATCCATAGGCGAATCTAGGGTTTATATCGGCTGTGTGTGGTGGGAGGGGGAGGGGGCGAAGAATAAAGACTAACTGCATCAGAGACACGAAAACGAATGAACAGATTTACCCACCTAAGTATATATATATATATCTAATTAACATAAATGTAACAATATAAATCATAATAGAATGCGATTATTCTAAAATGCCAAACTGGAGCCAAAGATTGGTATTTGTGAGCCAGGCGGGAAAATGTTCCTGACTCCTGGTAGCTTTGCAACAGTATTTCAATCGTTTTTAACGACTGAAGTATGACAAGGGTAAAAATAAATAAATACGAACAGTGGGCGTCTTGGTGTAATCACTCCAATGGAGTTCTGATGAGACGTTATATCTTAGTAAACCTAATATATATATATATATATATATATATATATATATATATATATATATATATATATATATATATATATATATATATATATATATATATATATATATATATATATATATATACATATATTTTTAAATACATTGAAAAAAATATAATTAGTGTTTTGAGGAAGGTAAAATTAAATTGAAAAGTCTAGTAACATACATGCCATAAGGAAAACAACTGTATTTTATGTATTCATTTCGTATACAATATTATGTGTTCTTTTTGTAAACACTGTCCAAACAGATTATATCTGATGATTTGAGCTATAGACGCTTAATTGGAGTCTGAATAGCCTCTATTCAGGGAGGGTATTCAGGTCTAAATCTTATCACCAGGCAGCCAGGTGCTGGGATGATCCAGACAGTAAAAGTATAGAACAATTGAGAAGTTACACTTCGGCTGTTCCGTGTAACTTCGAGTCCAGGGTTGAATGACCGAGACACGTATTGATTTCAACTTTTTAAGACATGCAAGTAAGTTAGCAGCGAATGGATTGGAATAGAGGAAAACACACTAAGAGGTAATACGTTTCATTGCATATAACATCGGGTAGCAAGCATCTCGAGCGGGCCCCACTTTGATATACTTTAATTCACATAAATGGGGTCTCGTTTAGGCCCAAAATGAAGTACAGGGGCATCTTTGGAAGTGCTTGAATGTGTTTGTGTGTCTTTGTATTCCTAATCTACCGAGGACCTGTACCTGTTTTACAGTGAACAACCGAGGACTAAGTTTCCGTCCGAGGACTCAAATACGGGTTCTCGGAAGAATTTTTATGCAAATGTATCAGAAACTTCAGAGGGGGATTTTCACGTAATTAAATTAAAAAACTCTTCATTGTAACTGTTTTATTATTCAGAAGTTTTTGTCAAAATTCTTGGTCTTGTATTACAACCCTGGTCACTGTCCTAAAACGAATTACCGCTCGTACCTATATTAATATCACTATAGTAAGTATATAATACAAAACAAAATTTCAGTAAATTCTTTACACATGTAGGCCATTTACTGGTTATGAATACAGTGGCAGATATGGGTGCAACAGCTGCATCAATCGACTGCTTATCATCATGCCATAACAAAGGCGTGATATATATATATATATATATATATATATATATATATATATATATATATATATATATATATATATATATATATATATATATATATATATATACATATATATATATATATATATATATATATGTATGTATATATATATATATATATATATATATATATATATATATATGGCCAAGAAATATAATGGCCTCTATATGCAGCAAGAAATATAATGGCCTCCCTATATGCAGCAAGTATATATATATATATATATATATATATATATATGTATGTATATATATATATATATATGTATGTATATATATATATATATATATATATATATATATATATATATATATATATATATATATATATATATATATATATATATATATATATATATATATATATATATATATATATATATATATAGATATAGATATATATATATATATATATACATATATACTTGCTGCATATAGGGAGGCCATTATATTTCTTGCTGCATATAGGCAGGTTATTATATTTCTTGCTGCATATAGAGAGGCCATTATATTGCTTGCTGCATATAGGCAGGCCATTATATTTCTTGCTGCATATAGGAGGCCATTGTATTTTTGCTGCTTATTGAAGGCCATCATATTTCTTGCTGCATATAGAGGCCATTTTAATTTTTGCTGCATATAGGAGGCCATTATATTTCTTGCTGCATATAGAGAGGCCATTATATTTCTTGCTGCATATAGGCAGGCCATTATATTTTTTGCTGCATATTAGAGAAGCCATTATATTTCTTGCTGCATATAGGCAGGCCATTATATTTCTTGCTGCATATAGGCAGGCCATTATATTTCTTGCTGCATATAGGAAGGCCATTATATTTCTTGCTGCGTATAGAGAGGCCATTATATTTCTTGCTGCATATAGGGAGGCCATTATATTTTTTGCTGCATATAGGGAAGCCATTATAATTTTTTTCGCTGCATATAGAGAGGCCATTATATTTCTTGCTGTATATAGGGAGGCCATTATATTTCTTGCTGCATATAGGCAGGCCATTATATTTCTTGCTGCATATAGGGAGGCCATTATATTTCTTGCTGCATATAGGGAGGCCATTATATTTCTTGCTGCATATAGGCAGGTCATTATATTTCTTGCTGCATATAGGCAGGCCATTATATTTCTTGCTGCATATAGGCAGGCCATTATATTTCTTGCTGCATATAGGCAGGCCATTATATTTCTTGCTGCATATAGGAAGGCCATTATATTTCTTGCTGCGTATAGAGAGGCCATTATATTTCTTGCTGCATATAGGGAGGCCATTATATTTTTTGCTGCATATAGGGAAGCCATTATAATTTTTTTCGCTGCATATAGAGAGGCCATTATATTTCTTGCTGTATATAGGGAGGCCATTATATTTCTTGCTGCATATAGGCAGGCCATTATATTTCTTGCTGCATATAGGGAGGCCATTATATTTCTTGCTGCATATAGGGAGGCCATTATATTTCTTGCTGCATATAGGCAGGTCATTATATTTCTTGCTGCATATAGGAAGATCATTATATTTCTTGCTGCATATAGAGAGGCCATTATATTTCTAGCTGTATATAGGCAGGCCATTATATTGCTTGCTGCATATAGGCAGGCCATTATATTTCTTGCTGCATATAGGGAGGCCATTGTATTTCTTGCTGCTTATTGGAAGGCCATCATATTTCTTGCTGCATATAGAGGCCATTATAATTCTTGCTGCATATAGGGAGGCCATTATATTTCTTGCTGCATATAGAGAGGCCATTATATTTCTTGCTGCATATAGGCAGGCCATTATATTTTTTGCTGCATATTAGAGAAGCCATTATATTTCTTGCTGCATATAGGCAGGCCATTATATTTCTTGCTGCATATAGGCAGGCCATTATATTTCTTGCTGCATATAGGAAGGCCATTATATTTCTTGCTGCGTATAGAGAGGCCATTATATTTCTTGCTGCATATAGGGAGGCCATTATATTTCTTGCTGCATATAGGGAGGCCATTATATTTTTTGCTGCATATAGGGAAGCCATTATAATTTTTTTCGCTGCATATAGAGGCCATTATATTTCTTGCTGTATATAGGGAGGCCATTATATTTCTTGCTGCATATAGGCAGGCCATTATATTTCTTGCTGCATATAGGGAGGCCATTATATTTCTTGCTGCATATAGGGAGGCCATTATATTTCTTGCTGCATATAGGCAGGTCATTATATTTCTTGCTGCATATAGGAAGATCATTATATTTCTTGCTGCATATAGAGAGGCCATTATATTTCTTGCTGTATATAGGCAGGCCATTATATTTCTTGCTGCATATAGGAAGGCCATTTACAGCTACAACTATCGTAAGATAAGTTCTTAGTTCTCCTGAATTTTTATCATCAGACTGCATAGCAACCGCGCGCATTCACCCCGCATTGGAGTGAAAATAAAGCGATCAGCTGCGTTTGTTTACATGCCATACGTACCACACACAGTAAACGCATACGGACTTGCCCACGTGTATCGCGCAAAGGTTTGTTTTTTTACTCCAGAAAATGACGTCACCTTCCGGATGTGACGTGGCACCGACCAAGTAAATAGATCTATCTGTGTTTTATACAGCATGCGGATCATAACAATTTGTGACATCACACAAAAAACAGGAATTTCCTTATGTTACTGTAAGTTTAACTTGTTTTTTAATCAGTCACCTTCTTTGAATGAGCGGTTGAATATTTTCAAGACGTTTTGAATCTTTCTTAAAATTTACCAAAAGAAAACAAAGTCTGATGATTTTCAGTGACTGAAATTTAGGACAGAAAAATAAGTTTATAGAATTAAATTAAAGATTTTAAGCTGCCTTCTCTTCATATGTGATAACTTTTGCATACATTAGATATTCTTCAAGCTTTGATTAGCCACTTATCGGAAACTGCAGGTCCATTTGACTCGTCATTTCATAAAAATTATCTGTTTAGTATTGAAAGCTCTGTTTTGGTGAATATAGAATTCCCATATAACTTAATCAAGACAAAAAGTGAGAATTTGTTCACTTAATAATCGATTAGATCAATCTTATTGCCAGAAAATTGATTATGGTTATTTCTTTTAATTCCAAAACTTCCGAAAAACAACACTATTAATTTGGAAAATTGTGTAAAAATGCAGCAAACACACGGTCCGTTTTAAAGGCCGGTGTCTGGTACACATGCTCATATGAAACTGGTTCTTGGGGGCTTACAAAGCACCATAAGTTCCATGAAATGTGTACCCGCAAACAGATATTACAGATCTCCTTTATCTGTTTCCCTGAAATTCTCAACTCACGAGTTGTTCTGCAAATGTTCAGAAGCGTGTCTTTTGATCGTCTGAGAAGAGATTTAAGCTGAGAAGAAAGCAAAACCGTGGATATAGGCTTACTGATAATGTAAATATAATCTATCTCTTAGACTCTCGCCTTGTAAGATTGGATAAACCCTGAAAACAGCCTTGCAGACGAAATTCTGAAACCATAATAAACTGATAAAAAGATTATACTGAAAGAAAAAAATGTCAAAAGAAGAATTGGTACTTATTTCTTTCCAAAACACCTCTTTGATCACATTTCCTTATTTTGAACATATACAAACGTAGACTACAATAGTAACAAATGTTCTTTCTTGAGCCTCTTCATGACCATCAACTTTTGATGATAGCCTGACAGCCCTTTGGTTAAATTTCCCATTCACAAAGAGCACACGTGTAACCAGTGGCGTAGCTATAATTTTTTGCATGGGGTGGGGGCGGGAATAATTATGTAAAAGTCGGTAATTTTGAGGCAAAAGCCGAGTATTTTGTGGAAAAACGTCGGATTTTTTTAGGAAAACCTTCGAAAAGTTTGATGGAAAAGTCAGATATTTTGAGGAAATTTGCTAACTCCTAATAAATGGCCGGTAAACAACTAACCTCTAAGGCCTATCGCTTTCATCAGGGTTACCAAAACAATCTAACATAATGAATTTCTATTGTGCAAATTTTCCGACTTTTTGTAAATTTCCAGCCGGAGTGGGGGGGGGGGATTTTTCCTGTCCCCCTTTAGATACTTCGCTGCGTGAAGCTTTGCATTGAATTTTAAAATCCTAATTATTAATCTTTTCTCACATTGGCTCTATATTGTAATGGAGCTAACAAAATCGGCAATACTGTAAGTTCCCATAAGCTGCAGCTTGAAACATCAACAGATCACAGGTACGTTTTAAACACATCCCATACATCATTGCATGGGGAACCCAAAAGTATACATTTTCATTCACACCAATCAACTAGGACTAAATGATTGTTCATTGATTTAAAAATTTATTTACTGGAGTATTCGCTTTTATTTGTTATACTTCATACAGTCATAAGATCTCCTGCGTTCATTTTATCATACAATCAAAATTACAATGTTCTACCCGAAAATTTCTTCTTGGAGAAAGAAGCTGTCTGCAATCTTATCTATTTCCTTAGGTCTTTGTTTGTATCTTAATCTTCGCTCTTCTCTCAATTGTGCACGTCTGGGTAAATGGTTACTTTTGTGTAAATGGGAGGAGAGATGAGAAGAATTGATGCCTGGAGTTCTTGGTACTTCTTGTTCTGTAAAAGAAATGTTAAAAAGCGATTTTATTCGGTAAAATTATTCGAATGTAAGATGGACATGCTTGACTACTGAACTAATCCTTTAATGATTTCCAAATATAAAAAAAACCTGCAATAGGGAAGATGAAATCGTTTCAGTGAGTACCGTTCTCTTTGCTTTCCATGGAGCGGTCGACAGGGTCATACAACGTCCCCAAAAAATTGAAATGGTAATAATGAAATGGTAAAAAGGTCAAAAAATATGGGTCCAAATATTTCCCTCGGCGATCACCCCTCTAATCCGAAAGGCTGGCTACACCCCTGCTCCCCACCAATAAGACTGCACCCTTGTCCCAATATGTTCCATTAATCATGACAAAACTGTTCGTAAAACTCGTTATCACATCATCCCCGGTTTGGTTTGGCGTAACTTAACGGTAGCCCGACCGAATTTGTTTTCGGTCGGGCAATTCCAGCTTTTGTCTTCGCAAAATACAAAATACTTTTGAAAATGTTTTGGATAAAATATAAATTCATAGGTTTTTGCTCCCTAAACTGATTAACGCCTCCTAAACCCCAACCAATTATGCAGTACCACATTTGACACTTCAGTTGAACCTCATTGGTGGGGGAGAGGACGGAGGGGGAGCGGTGATCTGTCCCAATTGTTTTATCTATATTGTGTGATTGTATAGACACATGTATATCTTTTTTAATAAGTCAGGCAAATGCAAATTTTCGTCGGGCGAATTTGACTTTCACGCCCCTGCTAGGCCCCCTGACATTTTATCCTAGCTCCGCCTCTGATTCTGACTTACTTTTGTAGAGTTCTGTTGTGCATAAGATTTTATTAGTGGCGTATGTAGCTTTCGGTGCAGGAAAGAGGGGGGGGGAGGGTGGCGGAAATGATTGGAAACGAGGGGATGAGGGGAGAGGGGGAGCTGAATTCACCTTCCTGCTTGGGAGGTAAAGATATCAAGTTAAAATGAAGGAAACTTGTGATAAAAGTATTGAAAAGTATTGTACAAATTATTAGAAATATGTGCAATTTTTTCAAAAGTTTTGTCAAAATTACCTAAAATTGAAAGAAAAAAAGGAAATTGAAGAAAATTTCCGAAAATGAAGGAAATTAAAGAAAATTGCCCAAAAATCAAAAAAAAAACGCCTCAAAATTTAAGAAAATTGCCCGAAAACCGAAGAAAGCTGTCCAAAAATTAAAGACATTTGTCCAAAAATAAAAAGAAATTCCCAAAAATTAAAGAAATTTTCCGAAAACTGAAGGTTTTATTTCGATTTGGCCGATATTTAACCTTATATATTCATATGCACAATATGTATAGCACATTGTATACTGGTACAGTATATCCCGCTATTTACATTTTTCATACAAAATTTCTCCAGGGAGGCAAGTTTCCCACTGCCTCCCCCCCCCCCCTCCTTTTTTTTCCACACTGAATACGCCGGATTTCATACTCTGTGTGCAAACCTTGCAAAGACATTATTCTTTTCACACCAGCGGTTTTAGACTTATGTAGATATCAACCATAATTTAAACTGGAATGGAAACTTTTAGCAACTTGACTAAGTGCGGAGGTTATATGTGGTCTGGAGGGGGATGGGCGCCCCGAACCCCTGGATCCGTGCCTGTAAACAATACAGTTTGACGTTTCTGATTGGTCGAAATATTTGCAAAAACACTAAGCCTGAAAGCAGCTAAGAGATATCACATTATTCTCTTCCTTTTTTGACATCCCCAATATCTGATCACTATTTTTTCGTAGCGTGGCTTGAAAATTGATATAATGGAGTTTTCGTACCCTTCTAATACAATATGCCCTTCACATACCTTAACCATAATTTTAATTAGAATGGGAACTTTTAGCAACTTGACTAAGTACGGAGGGTATATGTGGTCTAAAGTGGAGGGAGGGGCGCCCCGCGCTGTAAACAATACAATTTGACGTTTCTGATTGGTCAAAATATTTGCACAAGTACTAAGCCTGAAAGCAGCTAAGCGATATCACAATATTCTATTCATTTTTTGACATCCCCAATATCTGATCACTCCCTTTTCGATAGCGTGACTTGAAAATTGATATAATGGAGTCCCCTTCTAATACAATATGCCCTTCACATACCTTTAATAATTTGCTGATTCCTGAATACCGATCTGAGTCCTTTTATGGAAGGTGTTGGTTTTTCTGGTACTTTATCTGCAATGTGAAAGAAGACAGAAATTTGAAATTTTTTCGGAACTCAAGATGCACTCTGCTTAAATTTAGAGCCCTATACTCAAGTAATAATAGGGGCCGTTCCATCAATGACTGGAGGGAGCCCATGGGTGCTAAAGTATCAGAATTATAAAAAATATGCCCATTCAGGGAGGGGTACTCGCGTGGAAGCCCTAATTGCCAGTCCAACTCTGCTGTGGGAACTTTGGCTCAGTTTCCTTCTTTAGGACACCAAATTTACAAACATATAAGATGTTCGATTTGTATTAAGCTGTTAGCAGATTAGGAGACACATATGATTATATACGCTTTATTTAATATCTGTTTACCTTTATCCCTGCGATCCGATTATACAAATCCTGAATTTGTGATCTTAGAAAATTTCAAAAACAATTTACTTAAAACGGAAAAAGCCGCAAAATTATTACTTAATTTTAGAGCCACCACTAATTATTGTTTACAAATTATTCCACCAAATTCATCAGGGAAAATATCATTAATAACATCAATTTTCAATGTCAAAAAGGATTGAAACTACAAAAATATGTACTTACACTTTGTCATCCAATGACGGATAATTTGTTTTCAGGGCTAAATTTAAGGGATTTTTACAACACCACTAATTTACGGAGATGGCGCCGAAAGACGCCAAACTAGGTTTGTTAACAACACTATCCATTAATAACACTTAATTTCACAACACTTTTTTTGGTTCACAAGACCACTATTTGGATTGATGAGACCACTATTAGTGAACAAGACCACACTGAATTAAGTCGTTTATTTGATCAATTTTACAGCATCAGAAGAAGAATGGAGGATGAACAAATGTAAAGTGTCAGGTTTGGTTCATAAAACTTCAAATTTCGTTTAAAAGGATTTTTCTAGTATGGCAGAATTGTTTGAAAGAAGCAAAAATTATCAAATTTGCGTTTCCCTCTAGCTTCCAGCACGCAAGTCGTATATTCCGATTTTTGCAAGGGCTTATGCATTACATTAATTGTTACAGGCTAGTTAGCATGTGAATAATAGTAGACACGTGTAACATATGGGCAGACCTTTGCATTATAGGCCACAAGTTTTGATGAAATACATGTGGTCCATGCAAAGTGACCAACTCAAAAACTGGCATTGATTGGAGCATTGGTTCTTAAGCCTGATTTTCTCTGCAAAAATTGCTCAAAATACATGCAAGTGTGTCAATTTTGCTTGAAATAAATAGGCCTAAAACTAGTCTTATATTGGGCTGAAAGGGAATTAATTATATAGTCTTCAAAAAAAATACTGCATGTATTTACAAAGAGTGCGACATGAATTTCAGAATATTACAGATAATCAAAAGGATTTCTATGATATTACAGATAATCAAAAGGATGTCTATGATATTACAGATAATCAAAAAGATGTCTATGATATTACAGATAATTAAAAGGATGTCTATGTTATTACAGATAATTAAAAGGATTTCTATGATATTACAGATAACCAAAAGGATGTCTATGTTATTACAGATAATTAAAAGGATGTCTATGATATTACAGATAACCAAAAGGATGTCTATGTTATTACAGATAATTAAAAGGATGTCTATGATATTACAGATAACCAAAAGGATGTCTATGATATTACAGATAATCAAAAGAATGTCTATGATATTACAGATAATCAGAAGAATGTCTATAATATTACAGATAATCAGAAGGATGTCTATGATATTACAGATAATCAAAAGGATGCCTATGATATTACAGATAATCAGAAGGATGTCTATGATATTACAGATAATTAAAAGGATGTCTATGATATTACAGATAACCAAAAGGATGTCTATGATATTACAGATAATCAAAAGGATGCCTATGATATTACAGATAATCAAAAGGATGTCTATGATATTACAGATAACCAAAAGGATGTCTATAATATTACAGATAATCAAAAGGATGCCTATGATATTACAGATAATCAGAAGGATGTCTATGATATTACAGATAATTAAAAGGATGTCTATGATATTACAGATAATCAGAAGGATGTCTATGATATTACAGATAACCAAAAGGATGTCTATGTTATTACAGATAATTAAAAGAATGTCTATGATATTACAGATAACCAAAAGGATGTCTATGATATTACAGATAATCAAAAGAATGTCTATGATATTACAGATAATCAGAAGAATGTCTATAATATTACAGATAATCAGAAGGATGTCTATGATATTACAGATAATCAAAAGGATGCCTATGATATTACAGATAATCAGAAGGATGTCTATGATATTACAGATAATTAAAAGGATGTCTATGATATTACAGATAACCAAAAGGATGTCTATGATATTACAGATAATCAAAAGGATGTCTATGATATTACAGATAATCAGAAGGATGTCTATGATATTACAGATAATTAAAAGGATGCCTATAATATTACAGATAATCAGAAGGATGTCTATGATATTACAGATAATCAAAAAGATGTCTATGATATTACAGATAATCAGAAGGATGTCTATGATATTACAGATAATTAAAAGGATGCCTATAATATTACAGATAATCAGAAGGATGTCTATGATATTACAGATAATCAAAAGGATGCCTATGATATTACAGATAATCAAAAGGATGTCTATGATATTACAGATAATCAAAAGGATGTCTATGATATTACAGATAATCAGAAGGATGTCTATGATATTACAGATAATCAGAAGGATGCCTATGATATTACAGATAATCAAAAGGATGTCTATGATATTACAGATAACCAAAAGGATGTCTATGATATTACAGATAATCAAAAGGATGTCTATGATATTACAGATAATTAACAGGATGTCTATAATATTACAGATAATCAGAAGGATGCCTATGATATTACAGATAATCAAAAGGATGTCTATGATATTACAGATAATCAGAAGGATGTCTATGATATTACAGATAATCAAAAGGATGTCTATGATATTACAGATAATTAACAGGATGTCTATAATATTACAGATAATCAGAAGGATGCCTATGAAATTACAGATAATCAGAAGGATGTCTATGATATTACAGATAATCAGAAGGATGTATATGATATTACAGATAATCAGAAGGATGTCTATGATATTACAGATAATCAGAAGGATGTATATGATATTACAGATAATCAAAAGGATGTCTATGATATTACAGATAATCAGAAGGATGTCTATAATATTACAGATAATCAAAAGGATGTCTATGATATTACAGATAATCAAAAGGATGTCTATGATATTACAGATAATCAGAAGGATGTCTATGATATTACAGATAATCAAAGGATGTCTATGATATTACACATAATCAGAAGGATGTCTATAATATTACAGATAATCAAAAGGATGTCTATGATATTACAGATAATCAAAAGGATGTCCATGATATTACAGATAATCAGAAGGATGTCTATGATATTACAGATAATCAGAAGGATGTCTATAATATTACAGATAATCAAAAGGATGTCTATGATATTACAGATAATCAAAAGGATGTCCATGATATTACAGATAATCAGAAGGATGTCTATGATATTACAGATAATCAGAAGGATGTCTATGATATTACAGATAATCAAAAGGATGTCTATGATATTACAGATAATCAAAAGGATGTCTATGATATTACAGATAAGCAAAAGATGTCTATGATATTACAGATAATCAGAAGAATGTCTATGATATTACAGATAATCAAAAGGATGTCTATGATATTATAGATAATCAGAAGAATGTCTATAATATTACACATAATCAGAAGGATGTCTATGATATTACAGATAATCAAAAAGGATGTCTATGATATTACAGATAATCAAAAGGATGTCTATGATATTACAGATAATCAGAAGGATGTCTATGATATTACAGATAATCAGAAGGATGTCTATGATATTACAGATAATCAGAAGAATGTCTATAATATTACAGATAATCAAAAGGATGTCAATGAGATTACAGATAATCAAAAGGATGTCTATGATGTTACAGATAATCAAAAGGATGTCTATGATATTACAGATAATCAGAAGGATGTCTATAATATTACAGATAACCAAAAGGATGTCTATGATATTACAGATAATCAAAAGGATGTCTATGATATTACAGATAATCAAAAGGATGTCTATAATATTACAGATAATCAAAAGGATGTCTATGATATTACAGATAATCAAAAGGATGTCTATGATATTACAGATAATCAAAAGGATGTCTATAATATTACAGATAATCAAAAGGATGTCAATGAGATTACAGATAATCAAAAGGATGTCTATGATGTTACAGATAATCAAAAGGATGTCTATGATATTACAGATAATCAGAAGGATGTCTATAATATTACAGATAATCAAAAGGATGCCTATGATATTACAGATAACCAAAAGGATGCCTATGATATTACAGATAATGAAAAGGATGTCTATGATATTACAGATAATCAAAAGGATGTCTATGATATTACAGATAATCAGAAGAATGTCTATAATATTACAGATAATCAAAAGGATGTCTATGATATTACAGATAATCAAAAGAATGTCTATAATATTACAGATAATCAAAAGGATGTCTATGATATTACAGATAATCAAAAGAATGTCTATGATATTACAGATAATCAAAGAATGTCTATGATATTACAGATAATCAGAAGAATGTCTATAATATTACAGATAATCAAAAGGATGTCTATGATATTACAGATAATCAGAAGGATGTCTATAATATTACAGATAATCAAAAGGATGCCTATGATATTACAGATAAGCAAAAAGATGTCTATGATATTACAGATAATCAGAAGAATGTCTATGATATTACAGATAATTAGAAGAATGTCTATAATATTACAGATAATCAAAAGGATGTCTATGATATTCAACATAATCAGAAGGATGTCTATGATATTACAGATAATCAAAAGGATGTCTATGATATTACACATAATCAGAAGGATGTCTATGATATTACAGATAATCAGAAGGATGTCTATGATATTACAGATAATCAGAAGAATGTCTATGATATTACAGATAATCAAAAAGATGTCTATGATATTACAGATAATCAAAAAGGATGTCTATAATATTACAGATAATCAAAAGGATGTCTATGATATTACAGATAATCAAAAGGATGTCTATGATATTACAGATAATCAAAAGGATGTCTATGATATTACAGATAATCAGAAGAATGTCTATAATATTACAGATAATCAAAAGGATGTTCATGATATTACAGATAATCAAAAGGATGCCTATGATATTACAGATAATCAGAAGGATGTCTATGATATTATAGATAATCAGAAGAATGTCTATAATATTACAGATAATCAAAAGGATGTCTATGATATTACAGATAATCAAAAGGATGTCCATGATATTACAGATAATCAAAGGATGTCTATAATATTACAGATAACCAAAAAGGATGTCTATGATATTACAGATATTCAAAAGAATGTCTATGATATTACACATAATCAGAAGGATGTCTATGATATTACAGATAATCAGAAAGATGTCTATGATATTACAGATAATCAGAAGAATGTCTATGATATTACAGATAATCAGAAGGATGTCTATAATATTATAGATAATCAGAAGGATGTCTATGATATTACAGATAATCAAAAGGATGTCTATGATATTACAGATAACCAAAAGGATGTCTATAATATTACAGATAATCAAAAGGATGTCCATGATATTACAGATAATCAAAAGGATGTATATAATATTACAGATAACCAAAAAGGATGTCTATGATATTACAGATATTCAAAGAATGTCTATGATATTACACATAATCAGAAGGATGTCTATGATATTACAGATAATCAGAAGGATGTCTATGATATTACAGATAATCAGAAGGATGTCTATGATATTACAGATAATCAAAAGGATGTCTATGATATTACAGATAATCAAAAGAATGTCTATGATATTACAGATAATCAGAAGGATGTCTATGATATTACAGATAATCAAAAGAATGTCTATGATATTACAGATAATTAAAAGGATGTCAATGATATTACAGATAACCAAAATGATGTCTATGATATTACAGATAATGAAAAGGATGTCTATGATATTACAGATAATCAAAGAATGTCTATGATATTACAGATAATCAAAAGAATGTCTATAATATTACAGATAATCAAAAGGATGTCAATGATATTACAGATAACCAAAGGATGTCTATGATATTACAGATAATGAAAAGGATGTCTATGATATTACAGATAACCAAAAGGATGTCAATGATATTACAGATAACCAAAAGGATGTCTATGATATTACAGATAATCAAAAGGATAGAGATAATCAAAAGGATGTCTATGATATTACAGATAATGAAAAGGATGTCAATGATATTACAGATAACCAAAGGATGTCAATGATATTACAGATAATCAAAGGATGTCTATGATATTACAGATAATCAAAAAGGATAGAGATAATGAAAAGGATGTCTATGATATTACAGATAATCAAAAGAATGTCTATGATATTACAGATAATCAAAAGAATGTCTATGATATTACAGATAATCAAAAGGATGTCTATGATATTACAGATAACCAAAAGGATGTCTATGATATTATAGATAACCAAAAGGATGTCTATGATATTATAGATAACCAAAAGGATGTCTATGATATTACAGATAATCAAAAGGATGTCTATGATATTACAGATAATCAAAAGGATGTCTATGATATTACAGATAATCAAAGGATGCCTATGATATTACAGATAATCAAAAGGATGTCTATGATATTACAGATAATCAAAAGGATGTCTATGATATTACAGATAATCAAAAGAATGTCTATGATATTACAGATAATCAGAAGAATGTCTATGATATTACAGATAATCAGAAGGATGTCTATGATATTACAGATAATCAGAAGGATGTCGATAATATTACAGATAATCAAAAGGATGCCTATGATATTACAGATAATCAAAAGGATGTCTATGATATTACAGATAATCAGTAGGATGTCGATAATATTACAGATAATCAAAAGATGTCAATGATATTACAGATAATCAAAAGGATGTCTATGATATTACAGATAATCAAAAGGATGTCTATGATATTACAGATAATCAAAAGGATGTCTATGATATTACAGATAATCAAAAGGATGCCTATGATATTACAGATAATCAAAAGGATGTCTATGATATTACAGATAATCAAAAGGATGTCTATGATATTACAGATAATCAAAAAAGGATGTCTATGATATTACAGATAATCAAAAGGATGTCTATGATATTACAGATAATCAAAAGGATGTCTATGATATTACAGATAATCAAAAGAATGTCGATAATATTACAGATAATCAGAAGGATGTCTATGATATTACAGATAATCAAAAGGATGTTCATGATATTACAGATAATCAAAAGGATGCCTATGATATTACAGATAATCAGAAGGATGTCTATGATACTACAGATAATCAGTAGGATGTCGATAATATTACAGATAATCAAAAGATGTCAATGATATTACAGATAATTAAAAGGATGTCTATGATATTACAGATAATCAAAAGAATGTCGATAATATTACAGATAATCAGAAGGATGTCTATGATATTACAGATAATCAAAAGGATGTTCATGATATTACAGATAATCAAAAGGATGTCTATGATATTACAGATAATCAAAAGGATGTCGATAATATTACAGATAATCAAAAAGGATGTCTATGATATTACAGATAATCAAAAGGATGTTCATGATATTACAGATAATCAAAAGGATGTCTATGATATTACAGATAATCAGAAGGATGTCTATGATATTACAGATAATCAGAAGGATGTCTATGATATTACAGATAATCAAAAGGATGCCTATGATATTACAGATAATCAGAAGGATGTCTATAATATTACAGATAATCAGTAGGATGTCTATGATATTACAGATAATCAAAAGGATGTTCATGATATTACAGATAATCAAAAGGATGTCTATGATATTACAGATATTCAGTAGGATGCCTATGATATTACAGATAATCAGAAGGATGTCTATGATATTACAGATAACCAAAAGGATGTCAATGATATTACAGATAATGAAAAGGATGTCTATGATATTACAGATAATCAAAAGAATGTCTATGATATTACAGATAATGAAAAGGATGTCTATGATATTACAGATAATGAAAAGGATGTCTATGATATTACAGATAATGAAAAGGATGTCTATGATATTACAGATAATCAAAAGGATGTCTATAATATTACAGATAATCAGTAGGTTGCCTATGATATTACAGATAATCAAAAGGATGTCTATGATATTACAGATAATGAAAAGGATGTCTATGATATTACAGATAATGAAAAGGATGTCTATGATATTACAGATAATCAAAAGGATGTCAATGATATTACAGATAATCAAAAGGATGTCAATGATATTACAGATAATCAAAGGATGCCTATGATATTACAGATATTCAGTAGGATGCCTATGATATTACAGATAATCAAAAGGATGTCTATGATATTACAGATAATGAAAAGGATGTCTATGATATTACAGATAATGAAAAGGATGTCTATGATATTACAGATAATCAAAAGGATGTCTATGATATTACAGATAATCAAAAGGATGTCTATGATATTACAGATAATCAGTAGGATGTCGATAATATTACAGATAATCAAAAGGATGTCAATGATATTACAGATAATCAAAAGGATGTCTATGATATTACAGATAATCAAAAGGATGTCAATGATATTACAGATAATCAAAAGGATGTCTATGATATTACAGATAATCAAAAGGATGTCTATGATATTACAGATAATCAAAAGGATGTCTATGATATTACAGATAATCAAAAGGATGTCTATGATATTACAGATAATCAAAAGGATGTCAATGATATTACAGATAATCAGAAGGATGTCTATGATATTACAGATAATCAAAAGGATGTCGATGATATTACAGATAATCAAAAGGATGTCAATGATATTACAGATAATCAAAAGGATGTCTATGATATTACAGATAATCAAAAGGATGTCTATGATATTACAGATAATCAAAAGGATGTCTATGATATTACAGATAATCAAAAGGATGTCTATGATATTACAGATAATCAAAAGGATGTCTATGATATTACAGATAATCAGAAGGATGTCTATGATATTACAGATAATGAAAAGGATGTCTATGATATTACAGATAAGCAAAAGGATGTCTATGATATTACAGATAATCAAAAGGATGTCTATGATATTACAGATAATCAAAAGGATGTCTATGATATTACAGATAATCAAAAGGATGTCTATGATATTACAGATAATCAGAAGGATGTCTATGATATTACAGATAATCAAAAGGATGTCAATGATATTACAGATAATCAGAAGGATGTCTATGATATTACAGATAATCAAAAGGATGTCGATGATATTACAGATAATCAAAAGGATGTCAATGATATTACAGATAATCAAAAGGATGTCTATGATATTACAGATAATCAAAAGGATGTCTATGATATTACAGATAATCAAAAGGATGTCTATGATATTACAGATAATGAAAAGGATGTCTATGATATTACAGATAATGAAAAGGATGTCTATGATATTACAGATAAGCAAAAGGATGTCTATGATATTACAGATAATCAAAAGAATGTCTATGATATTACAGATAAGCAAAAGGATGTCTATGATATTACAGATAATCAAAAGGATGTCTATGATATTACAGATAATCAAAATGATGTCTATGATATTACAGATAACCAAAAAGGATGTCCATGATATTACAGATAATCAAAAAGGATGTCTATGATATTACAGATAATGAAAAGGATGTCTATGATATTACAGATAATCAAAAGGATGTCTATGATATTACAGATAATCAAAAGGATGTCTATGATATTACAGATAATTAACAGGATGTCTATGATATTACAGATAATCAAAAGGATACAGATAATCAAAAGGATATCTATGATATTACAGATAACCTAACGGATGTCTATGATATGACAGATATTTAAAAGGAGGACAGATAATCAAAAGGATGTCTATGAGTTTTAAAAAATTCGACCGAATGGCATGTCAAACTTGACATGAGTCATAATTTCTGCCAAGGTTTGCTCTGAGATCCGATTTGGTCTGAGACTGTAAGATTTGGAGAACATCCTTTAATCTTTGATTGTGCCAACATGTATTTACCCAAGTTGCATGACTGAGGCCTAAAAGCTAAATCTATCCGAGCCATTAGGCTCATTGGGCCGGTGCTTATCCCCAATTTCCACGGTGCAAGCGGATGAGAGTACATGACTCCCCCTGGACAGGACGCCAGTCCATCGCAGATTAACTCCCCAGCAGTGCTGATACTCATTTTACTCAGTGGACTGAAGCAAGTAGAGTAAAGTGTCTTGTTCAAGGACACAATGCAGTAATCACGACGGGAATCGAACTCGGTACCTCGGACTCTTAAACCACTGAGCCACAGCACCTCAACCAACCACAGACTTAGGCCTATATATCAGGAATATCAACAAACCGTCACCAGGATGGTGTTCAAGACTTCTTTGAGCCGGCACCACACACTCAGGCACTATAGGACCAGGGGATTTGTTCCGTCTCAGGTTATTGAAGAAAGTGGGTGAATGTGGAACGAGATGAAAGGGAGAACAGCTCTCCATCTTTGTTATCTGAAAAATAATGAGAGCTGGCTAATGTAGAGCTAAAGAAGATTGAATCATACTTCAGAAAGAAAAAAAAGTATTCGAAGAAAAGTCGATAGAACATCTAATTGATTTATTTAACATATTATGTGCTGAATCTTTTACTATTGTCTGTCACATAGCCTTTTTTAACCTACTAAATGGGGCAAATGCCCCTCCCCTTTCCTTTTGATTGCCCCCAGTGGTGACCCTAGGAATATATCCATATGAAATAAATATATGAAAATAATAAAAGATAAATTAAGATCGTCAATTCACTGACTCAAAGGCAACATTGAGTAATAGACTGCTGTAATTTTCGAAAAACTTTCCTTCCTTTTCGGGAAACCTCCTTCATTTTTGGAAAATTCCCTTCATTTTCGTGAAATATGCTTTAATTCTCGAAAAAAATTCCTCCAGTTTTTGGAATTTTTAGAAATTTTCTTCAATTTTTGGAAGTTTTTTTTCTTTTTTCAATTTTCGGAAATTTCCTTCCTTTTTCAAGTCTGAACATTTTTACTTCATTTTTTGGATAATTTGCTTTATTTTTGTGAAATTTTTTTCCATTTATGGAAGCTTGCTTCTTTGCCACGAAATTTCCACCATTTTCGGGGAATTTTCTTGCAATTGTCTTCCTTTTTGGGAAATTGTATTAAATTTTCCGGAAATGATGCCACAATTTCCAATAAATTTACGACCCCCCCCCCCCACCCTTTACAGATAATGTTTGGACATATAAGAGACTCGTATACTTTCTAGGTTTGTTGAGACGAAAACAAAATTTGGCTTTCCCCCTCCCCCATATCAAATATCTTCCTGCGCCGCTGACTTGATAAATTGTGTGGAGATGATATATCTCTTCTAAATCCCCCGCCTCCTTCAAGGAGAGAAAGGAGAAGGAGGGGCGAGAGGGGGAGGGGGTAAGAGGATTTTACCTTCTCAGTTGCATGGTTTTTTCCCAGTTGTGACTCGGAGTGAAATAAGATACTTCTTAAAATAAAATTTGCGGGAAATTGTCTTCATATTTGGGTAATTTTCTTCTTAGGGCATTTTCTTTAATTGTTGGGGAATTTCCTTTTCTTCCAGGATTTTTTTCTGCTTATTTTTCAGGAATATTTCTTTATTTTCTGGAAAGCTTCTCATTCAATTTCATCTAAATTTTTCAATGATTTTATTTATTAATCTCATTTACTTTTCGGAAAATTTCCTTGATTTTTGGGAAAATGTGGGCAATTTTTTTCGATTTGTTTAGAAATTCCTTCAAATTTTGAGACATTTCCTTTTCTTTTTCTCAATTTTTGGGACATCCCATGTGGGACATCCCATCCCACATGGCATTCCACTATATCTCCTACATGGCATTCCACCATATGTCCTACATGACATTCTACTATAAAGCATTCCTCCATGTCTCATACGGCATCCATCCTATGACCCACATAGTATCCCACCCTATATCCCACATGGATCCCATCTCGTGTCCCAAATGGCATCCAACCCCCATGACATCCCTTGTCTTACATGGCATTCCATCATATTTCTTACATGGCATTCCACTATACACTATTTCCCACATGGCATTCTACCATATGTCCTACATTGCATTCCACCATATGTCCCACATGGCATCCCACTCTATAATCCACATGGCATCCTACCCTATGTCCCACATGGGTTCCATCCTATGTCCCACATTAGGCCAACCATATATCCCACATGACACCCCTCCCTATGTCCCACATGATATTCCTACCTGTCTCACATGGCGTCCCGCCCGATATCCCCATGTCATCCCACCTTATATCCCGCATCAGTGGCTTCCCACCTGATTCCCACCTTATGTCCCACATTGGATCCCATCATATGTTCCCATCCTACTTTATGTCCCACATCCCATGTCTCCAACCCTATGTCACCCCAACCTATGTCACACTGTGTTACTCGTGGCATCCCATCCCATGCCCCACATGGCATCCCACCCCATGTTCCACATGACATCCCATACCGTTTCATGTCCCATATGACATCCCATGCCATAGCATTCCACCCTATGTCCCTCATGGCATTCCACCATATAGATCCCACCCCATGTCTCACATGAAATAGGCTCCATAAGAAGTCTTGTCCAAGCTATCACAGTCCCTGATTTAACACACGAAGTAAAAAAGTCTTGTCAGCAGCAAGTATACAAATGAACAAAATTATAATGGCGGAGTTTAATAATCATGCCTGATACAGCCGTTTGTGCACAAATATTTTGAAGAAGTTTAAGGGTTTTACCCTATTGTTATAAGAGACACTTGATGATCTCTGAAGACTTTAGGGAAATTATATCATCTTACATTTATCTTCGAAGGAATTATCAAATGTTTTGTAGACTTTTTAAGGAAACTTTTCTTCAACCTGTCTTAAGTGTCTCTGAAGACTTTAACATTTAGTAAGGAAATTCCAGCCTTCCATGAGGATATCTGAAGAAACTTGAACTTTTTCTGAGGAACTCTGAACTTTTTCTGAGGAACTCGAAAGACTGAGGAACAATGAAGAAACTGTAAAATTGTCTGAATTCTCAAAAAACGTTAACATTTCTGAGGAAATCTTAGACATTTCTGAGGAAATCTCAGGCAAAACTGTGGACAGCCGGACGGATAAAATCGCCATTACATAGGTTCGCATTATGCTTCTCATGTTCACCAGAAAGAAAAGAAAAAAAAAGGCATCGGAATTACACAACCTGTTGGATTTGGAAAAAAGGTGAAATATAAGAGGTCTTTGATTATGGCAATCAATAAGTAATCTGGCAACCCTGCTGAGTAATTAGGCGACGTATTTATTACTTCACATTGAACGAAATGACTGAAACCTGCAGAGTTTCCAAATCCAACTGAATTCATCACTTTTTTCAGCAATGATTCAATAAGAACAGATTGAAAATGTATGAATCTGAATAGGTTAAGGCCGCACTCAAAAATCCTTTTGAACGCCAAACGATTTGGTCACTAACGTGATTTGGGCATGAAGATACGTGCTAATAGGTGACTTATTAGTAGTACTACTATCGTTAGGCTATGTATTGATATTTTGTGATTAGGCTACACCATGGCATTACTTTAGACAGTTAGGCTCACAGGTGTTCCTAGCGTTATGGCAACCTATATACTTATTACATATATATATATATATATATATATATATATATATATATATATATATATATATATATATATATATATATATATATATATATATATATATATATATATATATATATATATATATATATATATATATATATATATATATATATATATATATATATATATATATATATATATATATATATATATATATATATATATATATATATATATATATATATATATATATATATATATATATATATATATATATATATATATATATATATATATATACATATAATATGTATAATATATATATATATATATATATATATATATAAATATATATATATATATATATATATATATATATATATATATATATATATATATATATATATATATATATATATATATATATATATATATATATATATATATATATATATATATATATATATATATATATATATATATATATATATATATATATATATATATATATATATATATATATATATATATATATATATATATATATATATATATATATATATATATATATATATATATATATATATATATATATATATATATATATATATAACAAGGAAGGTCACCTCCTACCGCGACTTTCGAACTTTATATGAAAATTCCTTTTTGACCACTCGCGAAGCAGTATTTCAATAACGTCATTGCAACATTTCTTTGGTTCAGCCAATTTGTCGTGGAATGTTAAGAGAGGGTTGAAGGTATCGTGGAGGTCAGGGCTGGGACTGTAACTACGTTTTTTAAGGGTAGAAACGTTTCATCATTTTGTACATATCATCTTGAAAAAATAACTCTCGTAAATATCCCCGCTAAGCGTGGCGGGGATATTTTTTTTCGATGAGATGTTATACTATTACAGTTTCAATGCCCGACAATTTTCCAAAGAAATGTTGCATGCTGAAATACATGTGGTCAATTTTCTGGTTCACATGACCTGATTCTAACGTATATATATAACCGACCTTAAAAATATATATTACCAGCCCAGCCCTGATATATATATATATATATATACTAATATCTATAACATTCCATATAGGCCTGAATAGAGGGGCGGCGGGCTGGGATATATGGATATATATATATATAACTCTCGTAAATATCCCCGCTTTGCTTAGCAGAGTAAATTTGTTTCTAGTTGTACCTTACCTTCTATGCTTTAAATATGCAATCATATTGCAACCGAGGATCGGAGGGAAGGGAGTGCAGGTCGAAGCTCAATTTTGTAAAGGCTACCCAAAACTCGTACTAGATTTATCCTACTTAAGGGACTAGATTCCTTATCCTCTTAAGGACGAAAACCCTCTGAGTGGAAAGTACTAAAAAATAGTAAACCACTTTTAGTTACAGTCAAACCGAACAAGGCACTATTCGTTAAAAGTAACTGAGGCAAAAATGAACCTGAGTTAGAAACTTGGAAAACATGCCAATCGGAAGAGCGTTTGGACACGATATGAACATCATAGTAGTGTCTACAATAACGCCACAATATTCACCAAGTTCATCCACGAGACGAAGCCGGCTAGTAAAGCACGATTGGAAACGAAGCGTGTGCTAGCTAAAACGAATTGAAGAATTCCCGGACCGGGGAAAATTTCGTTAGCGCGTAACTGCATAAAAGCAAAACTTAGCGGAGTAACACGGACTTCGTAAAGTAAGTCAGGCAAAAACAAGGGAAAATACCGCGGTATGCGTTTTACCGAACGGCGGCACGAGAAATCCCGTGAAAGGGGCCATGCCTTGAACCCGAGTGCATACCCCGGCCGTTTCATGAACAGTGCCGACTACTTTAAGAGATTGCTTGTGGACAATCTATCGGAGGAAAATGTCTCGCGACACAGTATGATGAGATCTCCGTGTATCTTTCCAGTGGTCGCAAATCAATGACCGTTGACCCAACTGGAAAACCTCGGTGGATGGCTGCAAGCTATCCTAAAATCCGTGACTGAACCAAGTCTGAAAGAGGGCCCCCAAAACGGGGAGGGCGGTGAACAACTCCTCAGAAAAACCTTGCTACGCCAAGATCGGCGGACAAATGCCACACAGGCAAACGAAGTGCTCTGGGACTGTAATGCAGTCTGCCGGAGCCCGAAAAAAGACAAAAGTCGTCCCTGACCAGAGGCTTGTACGGGAAGCCTGCAAAGTCTTGAGCAGCTGAGGGAACCGCAGTTGGCCAGGCCAAGTAGTCGGCCGGGCCAAGTAGTTGGCCGGGCCAAGTAATTGGCCGGGCCAAGTAGTTGGCCGGGCCAAGTAATTGGCCGGGCCAAGTAGTTGGCCGGGCCAAGTAATTGGCCGGGCCAAGTAGTTGGCCGGGCCAAGTGGGCGCTATCGGTCGTACGTCGCCTTGCTTAGCATGCTCGGTACCAGCGTGAAAGGCGGAAAATGTAAGTCACATGGTGAGTCCCTTTGAAAAGTAAAGCGTCGACCCCGAAACCCGCGGATTAGGATATAGGACGCAAAGAATCGATAGCTTGCGATCGTCCACGGACGCGGACAGTCACATATGGGAAGCACGCCCATCCTGTGGGGGCTCCACTGATGCGAGACGATTGATCCGTGATCATCTTCTCGTAGTCCGAGGTGCGCGGCCTTAAGGCTGGCATAGTTCGTCCTGCGCCGAGATAAGATGAAGGATTCCAGAATCTCTTGGAGTCTGTTCATGTCTGTCTGAAAAAGAGACACAACAGTGGTGTAAATTCGGCGCGAATCTGAACTGCCTTGCTCAGCACTAGCTGTAAAAGGTGAAAAATGCCCGGCATACTGCCTGTAAAATAGGCCCAAGTACCTGCCCAAGCTCCTGTCATTAGGGGGTTACATGAAATGTGCCCCTTAGCTCGACCAAGATGCATCCGTCAGCATTGATGGTAAAAGTCTGACGGGTGGAAACTTTGTTTCTCACAACAGGTGGAAGCGTCCGCATCACCACCAAACGGGGGTGGCCACCGACTAAAAGTGTAAAGCGGAGTTACTGAGACGTCCTGGAAAAGACAGCCAAAGGTCTAGCAGAAGGGAACGTAGGTTTCTCGCGTGACGTTTGCACATGGGAACTACGTCCACCGGACTGGTAAAGTGGGCTATGAGCCTCAGCCAGTCTCTCGCCAGAGGTGTACGCTGTAAAAGGAGGAAAGCGCTAACACCTTCACGGCTAGTACTCTCTCCTCTGTCCAAGATGGTTGAGGTCTCCAGTAAGACCATCTTCAGCCCAAGGGTAGACTTCAACGACGTCTTCTCAATGACTCGCCAAGTCTAGGGGTGTCGAAAGTACGGTACGCATCGGTCACTGATGGCCGGTGGTGTGTGGGAGGCAAGAGCCTCTCCTTCATGGCCTGTGTGATCCAAGACAGAAGTCTGGATATAAAGAGGTCCATGAAGGAATAAAACATCCTCCCATAGAGTAAACTAGAATTCTTCCCATTAGAGCTTCCTGCTTCTTTCTCTGTCCCTACTGCGGGACTTGTTCCGTGGTGGAGAGGACCAGGGGAGAGAAATGAGCGAAATGCCGAACGTAGGCGAAATGTCCAGGGTGAAGTGCTGTTGAGCGGGAAGAGTCTTTCAGGCACTGATAAGTTATTTCTAACTTAAGATTAACGTACGTCGTACACTTTATTGGCCGTTAACTCTGTAAAAACTTGTACAACAGCGGAGCTGTGGAGCCCGGTGATTGAGGAGCAACGTGGCAGATAAGACTGCTGGCTCTGAGCAAAGCTTGTTTAAACTTTACTGAACAAAAGCAATGAGTAAAACCCGGCTGGTCAAAAAGACTTGCGTGGTTAAAAAAGTACAGACAACACCACGTTGTGGGTCTGACTGGTACCCTAAACTCTGGTCAGCGAATTAAAAGGCAGGCCGTTAATATAAGTCGTATACAAAACGGGCTGCTAACCGTGTAAGGCTTTGTAGCTGCAAGACGGTTTTGGGTCGTAAGACCGCGGAGCCGTAAGCCGTTGGCTGCGGCTCCGAAGCGGTGTTAAAACGTGCACCGTAAGCAATACGGGCCGTTACGCAGAACAGGTTCTAGCAACCAAGGTGGCTGCAACCTGACCGGAAAACTACTAAGTCAAGGTGTCTGAAGACTGTAGCAGTCGCGGAACCGTGTATCTCAAGACTACTCCTATCAACAGCAAAACTTGTATGAAGTTGATTGGAAAAGGTGTTAATGTACGGCGTATTGTTACAACCTTGGAACTGCGGAGCCTATGGCTACGAATGTGGAGAAAACTAATACCGTTTGTCTGTACGGGTAGTTAATTAACAGACCGTGAAGCCGCAAGCCGCGTTGAACTGCTTTATAAGGGTGCTAAAGTTTAGTATGAAGTATACGTGCCGTTGTTTTTAATAGCTACCCCGAACGTGGGACTGTCTATCAAACGGCCACCTATGTCAAGAAAATTATCCTTAGTGAACCTAATTTTGACAGGGGGTTTAACGTACTACGTCAACTGTACGAGTCGTTAAGCCAACCACTGGGATAGAAATCACGAAAGAGTTGACGTCCTGTATATACAACACGGGCCGTTAATTCCGTTAAACACCCTTCACCACGGAGCTGAGAAGCTAGTGGCTACACCACGAAGCAACGGAGCTAGTGGCTACGCGAGGGGGACTACCGCCGTACTGGTACGTGTCCCTAATGTAATAGCTATCAGTACAAAAGAACCGCCTGGATCTACGATAGCGTTAACGTAATACATCTGTTACATGAGTCGTTACCTCAGTATACTTCTATTCACCACGGGGCCACTGAGTAAGTGGCTACACGTAAGGGAGTAAAGCCGTACTCAGTACGCGTTCCTGTTGGAATAGCTACAAATATACTGGAGCCGTATGGAATACGGTGGACTTCATGTGCTACGCAAGCTGTACGAGCCGTTAACTCTTGTTTGTTTCACTACGGAGCTGGTAGCTGCGTGGGGGAAACTACCGTCGTACTCAGTACGTGTCCCGGTAAGAATAATGGCCGCGGAATTCTGTAGCTCCTGGTCGCTTACCACGCAGCTGCGTTGCTGGTGTGTGTCGTTAATTCCGTTTGTATCTATTCACCACGGAGTAGCGTAGCTGGTGGCTACGTGTATGGGGACTGCCGTCAAACGCTGTACGCGTCCCGGTAAAAATGACGACCGCGGAATACTGTAGCTCACGGTTATCGGTCGCATTACCCCGAAGGTGTGTTATCCGGGTTTACCGTACGTTGCACGTTATCCCGTGTAGGTCCTGTGGGGGCCGTAACGGCCCGTTCACCGGAGCCGTGTAAGGTTAGGCTCCGATAGCGTAAGGGCCCGTACGGGACCGCCCGCACGGAGCCGTAAGGGCCTGTAGAGTGTAGATATGGACCTGTAAAGCCGTGGCCTGGACTCGTGAACTCATGTCTTGGAGCCGTAGGGACCGGTACGGAGCCGTTCAAAGGGCCCGTCAAGCGGTGGTATACTTCGGAAGTTACCGTACGTTGTACGTTAAACCGTGCCAATCTCTTTAACATCACGTTCAACGCGAAAATTATATCCAGGGTAGTTTGGACGGTTGTGGAACTACGTAACACGGAGAAAATAGCTCTCGTGATGCTATGCCTCTCGTGTAGATGGTTTTCTTTTCACCCGACCACCAAGCTTCGTAACCTAAAAAAGCGCTTACACGCGACGCATCTTGGGTGCGTGACACTCGGGGACCTGTCCTCCGTGTCCATGATACTGGTGACTTTTTTTGCAGAACCGTGACGTTCAACGCGGAAAATCTTACTAAGGTAGCTCAAATGGTCGTGGAACTGCGTAGCTGATAGCTACGGTAACAAGAAAATAGCTCTCGTGATGCTATACTCGTTGTGAAGATTGTTACTTATCATCTAACCATATAGCTTCATAGCTAGTGGGTCTATTTCCGGGTTTGTCGTACGTTGTACGTTATCCCGCCAAAAAACAACAAGTATGGACCCGTACGGACCCGCTCGCCGGAGCCGTATGGAACCAAAAGCCGTTGGTTACGAAGCTGTACGGACCCGTCCAATGACCCGTAGGGCCGTAAAACAAGCCGTGGGGCCGTACGGAACCAATCACCAGAGCCGCACGGACCCATATGGACCCGTTAAAGTAAACCAATGACTCTACAACGAGCCGTAAAATTACTTGTAACTTACTTATAACCTCTTAGGGCGCCGCATCTAGTGGGCCCACCGGTCCCTTCGCGGAATCGAGGTCTACAGCGGAGTACACGTTGTTTTTGTGGATATCACCGGAGCGTACTAAAAGAAGTGTTTACACGCGACGCATCGCCGTACATTTTGGGTGCTTAACGCACCGACACTCAGGAACCTGTCCTCCGTGTTCATAATATTGGTAAAAAAAATTGCGGAACCTATCACCTAACCACGTAGCTTCATAGCTAGCGGGTGTATTCCCGGGTTTATCATACGGTGTATGTTACCCCGTTGCCAAACTCTGGAGCCGTACGGACCCGTTCACCGGTTTTATTGTGGAAGTGTAACGTTTTACGCGGAAAATCTTACTGAGGCAGTTCACACGGTCGTGGAACTGCGTAGTTAATGGCTACAGAAACAAGAAGAAAATAGCTCTCGTGATGCTATACTACTTGTGAAGATTGTCACTTATCACCTGACCACGTAGCTACCGGGTCTATTTCCGAGTTTATCGTGCGGTGTACGTTATCCCGTTAAAAAACTCTGGAGCCGTACGGACCCGTTCACCGGAGCCTTTTGATGGACCCGCCAAGACCCGTTAAATAAAATAAAGGCTCTCTTGTAACAACTGTAGCTCCTTGAAGCTGAATGAAGTAGACTCCACAAAAACCCTGTGGTGACGTCGACCCAAAACGCACGCGCCAACATCGAAATAAGAAGCTGGCCTAATGCATACGAGAACCTGTACTGAAGATATCCTAACATGTTAATACAATGCACAGTATAACACTAGGCTCTCCTAGTGAAGGGCGGGGCTGAGGTTGTAAAACACTTAAAGTTAGGGACAAAAGGTCCACTAAGCAGGCGCACTGGGTGCTCTAGGGACTAAAAACACCTGCCGCGAGAGTGGGACACTCTCAAACTAGCCATCCGTTTTGTACGGATGGAAGCAAAAACACTCTATCCTAAGTGTAGGCTTAATGGGAATGTCCTGCAAGTCGGACCGAATAATTCCCGGTCCCATGGCTGGCTACCTTGTCTTACCTCAGAAGACTTAAAAAGGATAGCAGAAAAAGACCGAATAGCATAAAAACCTGCCTGGTAGAAGCTGTAAAGGAGAAAATTGTTGGAAAAGGTTAAAATTTCTATGAAGAAAATTTTAGACCAGTTTCAGCGCTGTTGTGATAACAACGCGCTGAAAAAGAGTAAGAGTTAGTAGAGGTATCATGGAGGTCAGGGCTGGGCTGGTAACTACGTTTTTAAGGTCGGTTAGAAGTACGTTAGTATCAGGTCATGTGACCAGATTGCATATTTATAGCATGGAAGGTAAGGTATAATTAGAAGTAAATACTGTGGCTTATAAACGAAGAAGGGGGTCTCCGGAAAATGTGAGTTAAGTAAAAAAAATGTTATTAAGATTCGCGAATGTTTAAAAAAGGAATTTTCAAATACGGCTCGATAGATGGTAGGAGGTGACCTATCTTGTTAAATATATATATATATATATATATATATATATATATATATATATATATATATATATATATATATATATATATATATATATATATATATATATATATATATATATATATATATATATATATATATATATATATATATATATATATATATATATATATATATATATATATATATATATATATATATATATATATATATATATATATATATATATATATATATATATATATATATATATATATATATATATATATATATATATATATATATATATATGTATTAATATATATATATATATATATATATATATATATATATATATATATATATATATATATATATATATATATATATATATATATAGGCTACCATAACGCTAGAACACCTGTGGTTAGGCATAGGCCTAACGTTAATAGGCCTACTTGTAATGTAAATTGTAAGTTGCATCATATTGATAACGACGCCGTTAACGCGTTAATAGGGAGCTTTAGATTTCACGCCGCGGACTTCGCCACAACGAAATGACGTCACGTTCGACGTTCTGCCCATGCAAATGCTTCACTTTTGCGTTACTCTGAAATTCTACACCGGGTGTCAGGGCGTTTCCACGTTGTGCTTAAAACGGCAACTTGGGATAGCGTGTGACGTCATATGTTGTCATACCAATCTGCATCTTTAACATAATTGAGCAATTGCTACAGTTTTTATGCTCATCAAATGAAAAATTGACTCAAATTTAAAGAATTATGAAGTTATTTCATTTTCATCGGCGCTCAGATATTTGACGTTCTACTGGTACATCTCAGAAATGTTTACATATGTTTATCATATGGCGTATGAACTTCGAGCTCCTTTTGCTTCACGAATTCGATGAAGGTTTGCCATTCTTACAAAAGTACTTATAATTGGAGCGTCGTCTGCTACGATCGAACATCGCCACTTAGATATGTAACCGATTGTAATCACATGACTGTCATTTTCCCCGTCGTAAAAATCTAAAGCGCAAAACCAACAAGACGGGGAAGTCAGTACGACGTACATTGTCGGTTAACTTCCCGTCGCACTACTCCGCGTCGTGAAATCTAAAGCTCCCTAATGCGGTAACATACCGAACGCGACTCGGCGAGCGATTTCTTAGATAATCATACAGGGAACAAATATAAAATGCTTGACTTTTTGCTCACACACGATGAAGTTTACAATGGAGGTTTTCTGATGATACTGGAAAATTGATGAGAAATGCTTTTGTGTTCAAACTGTGGAGAAATTCGTTTTAGTGGGGCTCGATTTTGTGTTGCGACGCGAATTTTGCTTTAATGGGCGTAGAAAAGCCCTTTCAATTAATTTTCAGTTATCATCTGAATATCCATGCTACGACGATGCTTCTCTAAAAACAAGAGGTCAACATTTTTCTTTTCCTTTGTTTTATTTAATTTTGTTCACAAAATCGCTCGCCGCGTCGCGTTCGGTGTGTTACGGCCTTTGGGCTTACAGTAACACAGTTAGCATGAGTACGTAGCCTCAGATTTTACATTGGAATGACTGTACAACCGCCAGTAAACGTCAGCAGTCACAAAAGACTCTGAATCTGAATCTGTTAAGTCGGCAAAAATCCTTCAAGAGGACATGAACGCCAAGCGAGCGTAAAAAGTATGAGTAAAAAATAAAACTAGTTAGCAATGCAAGTGTTAGTAAGTTTAGCTTTGAAACAGTTTAGACTTGGTGCATGTACAATGTCTGATGGTAAAGCATTCCAATCCTTTAGTGTGTGAGGGAAGAAAGAGTGTTTATATCTGTATATATAAATTCTTTTTAGCATAGGGAAGCTGGAAATTAAGGTCATGATTATTTCTTGTATTATTTCTGACGGTGGGGATAAGTTCATCTTTATTGACGGCGACAAGATTGTTATTGATTTTATATAGCATATGTAGCCGAGTGTTGTATCTTCTTGTTTTTAGCAGGGGCCAATCTAATTTATGAAGCATGTTTTTTACACTAGATTTATAAGAGAAGTCTGCCATACAGAACCTGGCTGCTCTCTTTTGAATAGATTCAAGTTTATCCACATCGCACTGGAGATGGGGGTCCCAGACTGCTGATGCGTACTCAAGTACTGGCCTGACTAGAGCTTTATCATAAGCAGTGGATTTAACGTCGGTGGGACAGTTTGAGAGGTTACGTTTTAATAGGCAAAGTACAGAGTTAGCTTTCTTGGTTATGTTATGTATATGCTTATCCCATCTAAGTTTATTATCAATTTCAACACCTAGGTATGTGTGGAAGTTGACATGTTTTAGTGGCTGGTTTCATAAGGTGTAAACAGGTGATTTAAAGCATTTCTTAGAGGAAATGGAAAAGATGTAGCATTTAGAGGGGTTGAAATTCATTTGCCATTTGTTTTGCCATTGTTCAAGTTTGTTAAGATCATCTTGGATTTGTTGGTCAGAGGGGTTATCAATTGTTCTGTACACAAGGCAGTCATCAGCAAACAGTCTAACTGTGCTGTTTATATTATCAGGGATGTGATTTACATATAAAAGGAAAAGTAATGGACCTAAAACAGTATCTTGTGGTACACCGGATAAAACCTGTTTAGAATCAGAGATTTCACCATCACAGACAACACGCTGGATGCGCTTGTTAAGGAATGATGCAAACCAGGCCAGGAGATTTCCATCAATGCCATAGGCAGAAAGTTTGGATAACAGGCGCTGGTGTGGGACTTTTTTTAAAGGCTTTTGGAAGTCAAGAATAGCCATAGAGACGTTACTGTTTTGGTCAATTTGTTTAGAGATATCATTTATTGTTAAGAGGAGTCGTGTTTCAGTTGATCTTTTTGCACGTAAGCCATGTTGTAAATCAGTTAAGATATTATGCTCATTGAGGAATTTCATCATATGTGAGTGGATTATATGATCAAGGATTTTACTACAAACGCAGGTGAAGGAAACAGGTCTGTAATTAGCTGGTTTTGTTTATCACCTTATTACCTTTTTTAAAAACGCTACATATGTTTGCTTCTTTCCACTTGTTAGGGATAGTACCATTATCGACAGAGGTTTGAAAGAGATCAGTTAGAATTTCATAGAGGTCATCAGCGTGTGTTTTTAGAAACCATGGTGGTATTTGGTCAGGACCTGAGGCTTTGTTGGGGTCTAGGTTATGCACTTGCTTTTTGACACCTTCTGGGGTAATCATAAGTTGGTTTATTTTGCTGTTGGTGAGTGGTTTAGTTACAGGGATTTGGGAGGTGTTTTCTTCTGTGAAAACACTGAAAAACTGGTCATTTAGAATGTTAGCTTTAGTTTTACTGTCACTGCAGAGTTTACCATTATTTAGTAGATCAGACACACCTACAGAGTTACTTCTTAATCTTTTGATATAGGACCAGAATGCCTTTGGGTTTTCGTTAAGTGAGTTTTTAAGTTGATCACAGATGAATGTGTTTCTAGCTTCTTTGAGGTTTTTACGGACAGCCTTCCTAAAGCTTTTATAGGTAGTCCAGTCATTGGCTTGTTGATTAGCCTTAGCTTTTTTAAACAGTTTATGTTTTTTCCTGCAGAGACGGCGTTGGATACGGGTGAACCGGGTCAGATTTAGTTTAGTTGAGGTGAATTTGTGAGGCGTGTTTTTATCAATAATCAGTGTAATTTCCTGTTCAAAGAAATTCCATTTTTCATCAACATCAATGGAGTTATTGAATTGAGTATAATATTGCAGTTTAAATTTGGTCAGGTCGTCTTTTATTCGTTTTATGTTAGCTTTTTTCTTTAAATAGATTTTACGTTTAGGCAGCTTTTTACGAGGAGGGGAGATATTTAGGGTCAGTTCAACAATATCATGGTCACTTATACCGGGAATGACATTAGCTGAGGTAACAGCTGGTGAATTGTTAGTAAAAACAAGATCAAGGATGTTGTTATCTCTGGTGGGTGACTGCACCATTTGTGTGAGATTGAATTAATTGGTCACTTCAAGAAGAATTTTGGCTGCTTCGAAAGAAGCGTTAGTTCCTGAAATAATGTTTTGACTCCAGTCAATGTTAGGTTGGTTGAAATCACCAGCAAGAATAACATTGTTTTTGTTAGCATTTTTACCAAGCTTTTGGAGGGATTTTTTCAACTCAAGTAGGCTAGTGAGATCATTGTGACTGGGTCTGTAAATTGTTCATATATACATGCTCTTTTCCTTAGGAAATTGGAATTTGGTCCAGATAATTTCACAGTCAGTCTAATTTAGTGAGCTCAGTGAAAAGCATGTCATTTTTTATTGCCTGTAATACACCACCATAACTATTTGAATTTTTATCTTTGCGAACGACTGTATAGTTGTTTGGGAAAATTTCAGCGCTGGTAATTTCGGAATTAAGCCAGGTTTCAGTGCCAATAATGACATCTGGGTCTTTTTCTTTGATAAAACTTTCCACGGAGGCCGTTATGTTTGGAACACTCTGAAAGTTGATAACAAGAAGTTTTAGAACCTTCCTTTTGGGATTTGTTTTCAATTTCATATCGGGATGGTGGTTGGACCTCGAGTCAAGGCCAGAAGAACAATTTTGAAGTGGCTCATATGAGTAAGTACAGTTGATGGAATTGTTAGTTGAGATGAAAGAATTAGAGAAGTTCACGAAGTCACAAGTGTCACACACCCAGGTACAGCTAGAATGCATGAGATCGCTGTATTTTGAGTCGTTAATGCTACAGCACTTAGTGTGGATCCATAGATTACAATTGTCACACTGTACTGCTTTTTTGGATCTCCTACACTGGGGTCCACACATGCCACAAGGTGCCAAACATTCCGAATAAAACCAATCAGATGATGCAAGAGTATTGTATGCCTAGAAGTCATTTACAACAAAACAAGCAGCCCTGCGTTGCTGCAATACTAATGCCTGCACACTTCTGATTATCTGGGTATCTGTAATTGATATTTGCATAGTTGGGACTGAAGATTGTAGAAAAGGCATATGGTTATTCTTAAGAGTAAAAGTTCTTTAAACTGGTTATTCAAAATATTAGCTTTGAGAGAGTTATTAGACTCAAGTTTACCATTACAAAAGAGTGACGGGACACCCATGGAATCACATTTAATACTCTTCATGAATGACCAAAATCTTTTAAGTGATTCAGTACAGACTGAGTTTATATACTTTCGGTAGGATTTACGGGTTGCTCTGTGAGTCTCCCTGCGCTGGGCCTGAAAGGTTTCGAGGGCAGTCTGTGTTTAAAGTTTGCACCAGCTATTGTATGCCCTGTGTTTACGCCTTTGCAAACGTCTTACACCCCTCTTTATGTTCCTTTTTATTAACCATACGCGATGGGATGTAGGCCTCCATGACTTCCTTGATCTTATCCCCAAGTTCAGAATAGAGATCATCAATAGAGCATTGTGAAGAGTTCTTGTTTATAAAGTGGTTAGTAAAATCAAGTAGGTCTGATTTAATAGCAATTAAATTAGCCTTATGGTAACTATAGACTTTCCTCGGTTTCTGTTTAAGTATCCTAGGTTTGGAGTTTATGACAATTAGAGGGATGCCATCATGGTCAGAGATGCCTGGTATTAAAGAATTAGTTTCGACAAGATGTGGATTACTTGTAAGAAATAGGTCAAGTATGTTGTTGACCCTGTATGGGGTTGAAACCAATTGGCAGAGGCCATTATCATTGCAAATATCGAGCATTTGATTAGACAGGTTAGTGTATTGGGAACCTGGATTAACAGAGTTGAGTGCCCCAGTCAATATCAGGAAGATTAAAATCCCCTCCAAGGTATATTTGCGAGCCATTATTGTTACCTATAGCTTTCCCGAGGGCTCCATTTAAAGTGCCACGGTAATCTGAGGTGTTACCGTATTTCTGCGAACGGTAGAAGGACCTAATAATGATTTGCTTGGCACACCCAAACCATCACACAGTCACCATCCAGGTCAGCCCTATAAGTAGCAACGAGGTCGTTCTTAGTAGCAATCAGTACACCACCCCCTTTACCTTGACCAAAAGTCCGATCTTTCCTGTATATGGTGTAATTAGGGGGAAAGACTTCACTACTACCCACAGAACTGTTTAAGTGGGTCTCGGTACCTATAATAATATCAGGTTTGTTGTTATCAATACAAACTTTAAGGTCAGCTATTTTGTTACGGATGCCTTGGAAATTTATAACAAGGGTTTTAAGATTGTTCCTTAGAGGTTTGGAGTTAGGTCTGTGATTATTTTGGGGTTTAGACTTTTTATTCTGGTTTAACCTAGTTGGAGATGAGGTAGCAATTGGGAAGGTAGGACAATCATTGGTAATGCTACTGTCAGTACCATTGGTGAAGTTTAAACTCGAAAAACTGTTGCTTAGTTTGATGTCAGTCTTGGAGAATAGTGAGCTGGCGAAGTTAGGCAGACCACACAGACAGCATATCCAAGTGATACTGCTATTTAAGGTATTGTAAACTACAGTATTCATGTCCATGTAGTCAACATGGTACCAGCCCTCGCACTGGTCACAGCAAATAGCACGCTGTCCCCACTTGGCAGCTTTCCCACACAAGATGCAGGGAAATTTGGGTGTGCGAGGACCAGGGTTAGGGTGAAGGTTAGCCTGCATTAGTAGCATTATGGAAAAATAACAAAGAGCTAATTTAAATGGTTGGGAGCTTGCTTGTATGTTGAAATATTTATATGAGTCTTATGACTACGTTTCTGGCAAGGGGTAGGCCTAATGTTAGGTCCATAGTGTTTGTTGTTACTAGGGCGTAACAAAATACAATTTAGAGCTGGGTAGAATTTGATAGCCGATTTGAAATTTTGAATAAACGGTAAATAATATGAGCAAGATCAAAATTTGGTGTCAGGATGAGGCCCAACAATAGGCTTAAGATTTGACAAGCCATGATTGAGCTGAAGGCCGACTCCAGTGATGAAAATGAAAATAAAAACAATTTAAATGGGGGAGGACATCATCAAGAAACCAAGAGAAGATGCAATTTTTTTTTAACAGAATAGTACACAAAGTACGAGAAACCGTGCCAATGAATGACTCACTACAGCCGACCGTTGACGCCACGACACGCTAAAAGCTTAGCTATCCATTATTGAAGTGGGACGGCCAACATGAAGAAAATAGGCCTAGTGTTGAGTATGATACGGTAGGCTACGAAAACAAATGTTTAGCTAAGGTCACAGAAAAGTTATTGGAAAAGTTCACCAAAAATAAGCCACTGTAGTCTTGGAATATAGAAGCTTCTATGTCTCATACAGTAATTGTGCCGGAAGGAAATGAATTTAAATCAAAATGATGATCCAGAAGGAGGAAAAATTGTGTGTATTTCGCGATTGTACAGTCTGACTACAGTACATGCAGTCACATTCCATTCCACTCACTATGAATCCACGAGTCACAATCATCACAACAAATACCTTTTCTGGTTATTTTTAACAGATTTGTTGCATTGTTTGCAAGGATATTTTGGGGAGGGTCCAGGATTGCATTCAATATCACCAGAAAGGGTAAGGAATAAAAGGAGTAATTTTCTCCTGCGTGAGTCGAATTTTGACAATTTTCAGCTTGATTTGTACGAATGTAATTGCTCATCGATACAAAGATAAGTTGCAAGTGAGTGATTTGAATAATCACTAGAGCCAAACAAGACATGGTAACCAGTTCCTGGGGCGTTTAGAGGCAAATTTGATGCCTGAGATGAATGAGGTTGCGACGAGTACAAGAAGTTTAAAGAGTCAGAGACTCGGGAGTATGTTAACAAGAACAGTACAGGGAAGACGAGGTTGTTAGTGAGAATGAACATGATTGATGGCAAGAAGAATGAATATACTTGACAAACAGAAAATACAGACAGGTAGAGCAAATAAACAATGTAATACAGAAAGGAATATGAATGGAATGACGTATTGAAAACAAACAATAAACTTACTCAGGTCTCAGGATTAATAATATTCCGATCACTGAAAAACAACATGGAAATGGTAATGATACAAATAGTGTGTTAGGCTATATAACATTAGGTTCACAACCGTTACGCAAAAATAACAAACACAAAAACTGCATTAATAATAACAAAAATAAACAGACAGGCAATGAATAAGCACAAATAATCTGCAGAAACGTAAAACAATAATATATATTCAAGTGGGGTTAGAAAAATTCAGTTAAGAAGTAAAATATTTAATAAATAAATCTGCTTGTGGAAAATACGTCTGCACTCAACTTTGTACACTCGACTTTGCTAAGGCAAATGGGTACTAGGCCCTACGAATCTCTATGCAAAAATTAGGTTACACATCGACTGTTATTGACAGTGACACCTACTTTACGTTGTATGCACCACAGGTGTTTCAGCGTTATGGCAACCTATCAACTTATTACATATATATACCAAGGCAGGTCACTTTCTACCGCGACTTTCGAACCGTATATGAAAATTCCCTTTTTTGATCACTCGCGAATCTTAATTACATTTTTTTACTCAACTCACATTTGCCGGAGACTCCCTTCTTCGTTTATAAGCCAGTATTGGTTTTTTTTCTTTCTCGATGAGATGTACAAAAGATGAATTTTCTACCCCCATACAGTCACTGGTGTTCCCAGCGTTATGGCAACTGATATACTTAATACATATAGGGCCTATATAAGTTATAACAGGTGTTCCTAGCGTTATGGCAACCTATATACTTAATACATAGGTAGGTCACTTTCTAACGCGACTTTCGAACCGTATATGAAAATTCCTTTTTTTGACAACTCGCGAATCTAATAACATTTCTTGACTCAACTCACATTTGCTGAAGACTCCCTTCTTCGTTTATAAGCCACTGTGTTTGTTCTTTTTTTCTGATAAGATGTACAAACGATGGATTTTTCGACCGAAATTACAGTCATGACAGTGTAAAAGCCCAACAATTTGCTGCAAACCAATTGAAGTGCTGCTTCTTCCTGACGTCATCGCAACGTTTCTTTGGTTTGCAGCAAATTGTTGGGCTTTTACACTGTCATGACTGTCATGTCGGTAGAAAATCTATCGTTTGTACATCTCATCAGAAAAAGAAAAAAAATACTGTGGCTTTTAAATGAAGCGAGTCTCCAGCAAATGTGAGTTGAGTGAAAAAATTGTAATTATGATTCGCGAGTGGTGAAAAAAGAAATTTTTATATACGCTTCGAAAGTCGCGTTAAGAGTTGACCTACCTTTTTATATGTATGTATATTAAGTATATAGGCCTAGGTTGCCATAACGCTAGGAACACCTGTGGGTCTAGCCTATTGAGGAGGTCGGACATCCGGGAATGTTGTGGTGCATGGCGACGTAACAATGCTTTTTTGACGATCTCGAACTTCAGTCAAAGGGGAAAACAAACAGTCAGTTATCATTGCAGTCAACAGGGAAAAAAACATGTTTTTGTCATTTTGCTCAAAATACTCGACAATTTTTTTTCTTTCAAGAAATGTTGTGTATTACTAGACAGTAGTTTCCAATATATAGTACCAATAATTTTCGCTGACTGGCTGAGGCGACACAAGTATTCATAATTTTTTCTCCATTGACTGTAATGATAAAGTTTCCCATTCAACTTGGCAAAACCGTACTGAGCCCGTACACGGTTTCGTCGAACCGACCACCTCAATACCGTGAGTATACATTACTATACTAGGTATAGGTTACTATAGTATATACGTATATACTATACGTTACTATACTAGTTAAGCCTAGGCCTACGCGCAAGTTTGACTAACTGTTAATGTTAGCATTATAACTTACAAGACGTAACGTTAGGCCGGTGGTACTAAGTAAACAAGTAGGCAGCGCCGCACCTAACTTAATGGTATGGTTAGGATAGTGGCAACGCTAGTGCGCTTATTACTAACCTGAGTTTATTGTTCTATTCCACAAAGGCCCACGATAAGTTTTTGCAACCAGGCCTGTTGATTATTTATCAGAAGGCTTGCTTTGTACTTTGTTCTTCCCTCTTTCTGTGGAAGCACTATAGCTTTTTAAGTCGCGTCCTACGTCAAGATACAAAATCTTCAACTAAAAGGAATATTACATTTTTAGAGTCAATTTTATTTGATAGTACAATTGAAAGATTATCATTTAATTTCTTTTATTTTTATGTCCTTGTATTTGGAACCACATTTTGGTCAGATTTTGCTGACCACTTCAAATAAAACGAATTTAAGAACGTTACCAAGGTTGTCCTGAGCTGTATGTATACCACAAAATATTAATAAACTTTGCAAATTTATTCCAGAGATTTTAAAACTCTGTAAAATTGTCAATGTTTAACCTAATTTGATAAAAGTTTGTGCTACTATTGTTTTTAATATATTCGTAGGTTGCCTCTACACATCCATTTACCTTTAACGTATTAAGTCGTAACAGAACCGTCGGAAGCAGGGGCTGGGCGTGGGGGCTTCAGCCCTCAATCATTTGCAGACCTTAAATACAAATTGATGCCGTATTTTCGCCATTGCAAATTGAAATACAAATAAAATTGCTCTCCGGCACCATACAACTACAAACGAAGTTACTCAGTTCCATAGCCTGACCACAATGGATATATGCCCAATCTGGAGCGGCTCTTATATATGCCCCATCTGGAACCCATAGAAAGTATGCCCCATCTAGATCCCATGTCCAAACTGGATCCCATATATGTTCCATCTGAATCATATTTATGCCCCATTGGATCCATGCACGGGGATTGTGTTGTGTTGTATGGGCTTAATAAAGGCCCCATCTCACTCTCACGTTTGCTTCCCATATAGGCCTCATGTAAAACCCATGGACAAATCCATGTGCGGCCCAAATGGAAATCCCATACAGGCCCCATAAAACAGCACATATTGGTCCCATCAATCTGTGTTGGCTGGGTATGGACTTCAGACCGGGAGTTAACTGGACTCAGCGAATTCAATGAGCCCCAGGCGCGTAGCCAGGGAGCCATGGGAGCGGTCCCCCTCAAAAAAAAAAAAAAAAAGGATCGACCTTTTCAAATGAGTAGTAGTTGACAGTGGTGTTATCATTTTTGATATGATTTTACATTTCGAGTTAGGCGGATATATCAGGTGATCGAATACAAAAAAGACGTTTTTAGGCACCCCAATGTCCATTAAAACATATAGCTTCCTGGATCCCACTAGTGCACCTTGGGTGAGCCCTCAGACCCCATGCCCAATGCGCAAAGCGTATACAGCTGGCAGATACGCTCCGACCCCCCCCCCTCTTCCTCATAATGAAAACCTGGCTACGCCTTTGCTGAGACCAACGTTTTCATACTGTAATCGGCCATGCTGTCCAGTTAAATCGTGATTTCTTTTGCGAAACGTGAGCAGAAACATTTTGCACGTTGCGCTATCCGTGTATTGCAATTTGCATCGTTGTTCAAAATGAAATAAATTACTTGCATTGATATAGGCTAACTGGGATATTGTGAGAATGATCTTTGATTGGTAGGTGCTAATATACACTATAAATATTGGTGTTTTAAACTGACAAGTTTCTAATATGGAGATAGATATATTGGAGATCTTACATCCAATCTTTAAGAATTAAGGTTATATATAGAGATCATCCACCTGTGAAGAACTGATGGATGAGGATTTGCCGGGAATTGTACAAGGGATTTCTAACTTGGCAACGTCATGATATGACCACTAGACCAAAGTATTTGTTTTTTCAGCTTTGAGATAATTATATAAAGTCACTAATGATGACCAACCCGTGAAACATCATATGCAACTGTTGCGATTGTTCAGCATTGAGATGGAATGCACTTCAAAGGTGTCAGTCTTGCCACCGTCTTGTAATTCCTTTAGTCTTATTAGTTTTGATCTGTATTGTTTACACACTAGTTTCTCCAGCTCGTTTTAGATTTTAAGAATGCTGACTTTGCTGCACTTCAGGATAATTTGTCATTCGATTGGATTTCTTTGCTATGTGACTTAGATTCTTCTAAAGCATGGGATGTTTTCCGAACTAAAGATTTGGAGGGTGTGAATAGGTTTGTTACATTAAAGAAAGTATGTAGGCGTAATCGGCCAGCGTGGAAGTCTCGGGAGGTATTGCGGGCTGTTCGGAAAAAGAAATTGCGGGTTTTGTTATAAAAAAAAAAACCAAGAAAAAAAAAACAGTGGGTGTACTGCGGATTTTGAAAAGGATCATGACAAGTTCACTAAGAATTTGATAAGATATACTAAAGTGCTTTTTGAAAAACGTTTCTCTAAAGAAGTTAAGATTGATTCTAAGTCATTTCACTCTTATGTCCGCTCAAAGCAAAAAATCAAGGCGGTTGTTGGTCCCCTTCAGGGTAATGATGGTGTTACTATCAATAGTGGTAAGGATATGGCTGAGGTTTCGAATGACTATTTTGTGTCTGTTTATACTAAGGAGTCCCTTGCTGATGATGTTGTGGAGTATCTTAGTGTGCACTCTTTCCAGTATCCATTAAAGAAGTTGATATTGCAGTTGATGTTGTGTCTAAGAAGTTAAAGGATTTGATTTCAAATAAAGCATTCGGTACAGATGATATACATCCTGCTGTTTTAAGTGAGTGTTCTGATGTTTTTTTCTGTTCCCCTGAGTATCATCTTTTCAAAGTGCTTTGATGTTGGTGTTGTTCCTAGTGATTGGAGAATTGCAAATGTCACTCCTATTTTTAAAACCAGAGACCACAGTTTTCCCTGTAACTATAGGCCAGTGAGTATTACAAGTGTTGTGTGCAAGGTCATGGAGTCCATTGTTAAGGATGTTGTACTAGATCATTTACTGGTCAATGTTTTGTTGAATTTGTCCCAGCATGGGTTCTTATCTTAAAGGTCTCGTGTTTTAATTTATTGGAATTTCTTGATGATGTTACTAAACTACTTGATTCTGGTCATAATGTGGATGATTTCTATTAAGACTTCCAAAAAGCATTTAATGAGGTTCCGTTAGGCAGGCTCATGTTAAAAACAAGAGCGCTTGGTGTGGGGAAAAGTGTGCCAGTTGGATGAATTATTGGTTAATTGACAGGTCACAAAGAGTTCTTGTTAATGGTGAAGTATCTCCATGGAAGATGAGTGGTGTTCCTCAGGGTTCTGTATTAGGTCCGCTTTTTTTCTTTGTTTCCCTTGACTCCAGGATTTGTAAATTTGCTGATGACACTAAGCTATACAGGATTGTTGATGATGCTAGGGATTCTTTACTGTTGCAAACTGATCTGGATAAGTTAGTTTCTTGGTTCCCAAACGTGGCAGATGTCATTCAATGTTGATAAATGCAAAGTTATTCATTTTTGTCAGAACAACTTGACTTTTGATTACTGTATGAATGGTTCAAATCTTGGTTGTGTTGATCAAGAAATGGATTTAGGTGTTGTTATTACTAATAATCTTAAACCTTCCAAACAGTGTGCTTTAGCAGCTGCAAGAGCAAATAGGATGCTTGGTTTGATTAGAAGAAATTTGTGTTTTCTTGGTAGAGAGGTTGTTCTTAATTTGTATGAGCAGTTAGTCAGGCCTCACCTTGAGTATGCTATTTAGGCTTGGCGTCCCTTTAATGAGAAGGATAGGTTCATTTTGAAGCAGTTCAGCGAAGAGCCACTAGACTTATTCCTGAAATAAGGAATCTTTCTTATGAATCTAGGTTGCGAATCTTTGGTTTGACCACGCTTGAGTTGAGAAGAGTACGTGGCGATATGATTCAGGTTTTTAAGTTCCTATCTGGTAGTGGTGCTTTGACTGCCTGTTATTTCTTCCATGTTTCAGCTAATCATCATGTGACGCGTGGTAACAGTTTGAAGTTGACCAAAGAGTTCTCACGGATAGGTATTCGGCGGTTGATCTTTTCGCAAAGAGTTTTAATGAGTGGAATGTTTTGCCTGAGTGGGTAGTTAGCTCCAATTCTGTTCACAATTTTAAGGTCAACATTGATAAGTTCTTTACTAACTCTGGGCGTCTTTGATTTTTTTTGTGTGGTGGTGTTAGTTTGGGCTTTTATGGGGTGACTAACCCTTCTAAGCCCGTAATCTTGTTATGTTATGTTAAACGCATTGGCATCGTACCGTACCGTACCGGTATCGCGAAAAGTACCTGCACTGCACTGTGTGTGCATGGTTTGTCAATTCTTTTCGCACTTGATCCGTGGATGACGTCAAAATCAAAGTTGTTATAATAATGACTTTTAAAATATTGTTTATTTAACTAAAAGTGCACAAAAAGTAACGATAAAATTAAATCGGTAATACATTTTTTTAAATCAACAATTTGCGTAAAACATTTAATTGACACAATTCTTTGGTATCTTCTATTTTTGAAATGCTTGACTCTCTACTGCCCTCACTTGGAACCAACATGGGTGGGTGACTTAAAAAAGTATCACGATTTCGTAACACTGTAGGTGGTATAGGAGATTCGTTTCTCGGCCTTCGGCCTATACGTATGCGTAGTATAGGGCGAATGACGTCACGCTCTCTGGTACAACCACAGATATATAATAAGTCAATCGATGGTTTGTATTTAAGATTTTATTTACCATATGAAATGATTGTATCAGACTTCATGTCTCCTTTAACCAATTTTCAGCTAAATGATGAGTGATATGAATAAAAAACAAAACAGACATGGTCTATTCATCACATCATAAGACAGCAAGATCATATTCTCAGACTAAATGCATGATCATCCAAATGTGATTTTTCCTAATGCTAGAATTAGGCCATACACCCGTCATGCAACTTGATAGTGTAGATGTATACATACACTTTTGTTTGTTAAATTAGAGTGATGAAATGTGTATTAATACATATAAACATTGCATCTATGCATACTTTTCTTTTGCCTACAATAGTAATTCATTAAATAGGTGAACTTTGACCAAACTTTCATCAAAAATGTGAAACGCTTGCTGGAAAATTATCATCTATGTAAGAAGCCAAATATTTATATATTGATATATTTATTATGTACCTGCATGCATGTAAAGCTCCATCTTCATGGAATATTATGAAATGAGAGAGAAAACCAAAATTGTCCTCAATAACTTTGACAAAAAGTCGTGCGAACACTTTTTCTAATGAAGTAAAATGAATGTAGGCTTATACAAAATTTCCATGGCAAATTTGAGACTTTCACAGGTCTGCCATATCTCTTTATATTCACTCGAAGAAATACTAAACAGTGTTTTCATCACATATGATATATAACTTAAGCAATCACCATTTTGTTTTTAGTAATAAAATGTGCACACAATTTTCACCTGGCAGAAAATTGTAAAGTTGTTTGCAATGTACATGGCAAAACTACTGGTCTTATTCCTAATAAGATTGACCTTTGCCACACCCATTGCCAATATTTGTATATCATGGGCCTATTTTGACTAACTTGGCCTAAACAGAATATTAATTAAAAATGACCTTATATATGAAAGGCAACACGCTCAGTTCAAACGTAATTTCATTGCATCCCAAATGTGGTTGGTCAATAAAAAGTTAAATATGAGCATTTCAGTACTGCTTGTCAGATGAAAGGCTACATGTAGAGTTTCAACTTACAAAGGTCAGTATAGACAGTCCTTATTTTTAGAGTTAAAAATAATACATTAGCATGGGCTAGGTACATAAACATATCTTAATGAGATAAGCCTTAATGTAGTCAAAAAATGAGTGGGTACCATACAAAAACAAAAAAACACTGCTGAAGTTAAAAAATTGTGGTTTTGACGCCAAATTAGGTTTCCAGAATAAAAATAACAGTTCCTTTTAAGTGCATTATGTAGGTTTTCGATAAATCAAAAAAGCATTTTAGAGGCAAATTTGCCATGGATCAATCACCGAAAATGTAGTTTATTTGTTTACATTTTCTATTGACTCCTTGCGATGTATGATTCGATTGTTTGCGCTGCGCTAGCTCTTTGCCTACCAAAATTTGGTTTGTTTACAAAATTGCCGCCGGATAACGTCACTTTTCATTTGGTGGATTATCTGAATCTAAATCTGAATTGTTAAGTCGGCAAAAATCCTTCAAGAGGACATGAACGCCAACCGAGCGTAAAAAGTATGAGCAAAAAATAAAAAAAAAACTAGTTAGCAATACAAGTGTTAGTAAGTTTAGCTTTGAAACAGTTGAGACTTAGTGCATGTACAATGTCTGACGGTAAAGCATTCCAATCCTTTAGTGTGTGAGGGAAGAAAGAGTGTTTATATACATTCTTTTTAGCTTAGTGAACCTGGAAATTAAGGTCATGATTATTTCTTGTATTAGTTCTGACGGTGGAGATAAGTTCATCTTTATTGATGGAGACACGATTGTTATTGATTTTATATAGCATATGTAGCCGGGTGTTGTATCTTCTTGTTTTAAGCAGGGGCCAATCAATTTATAAAGCATGTTTTTTACACTAGATTTATAAGAGTAGTCTGCCATACAGAACCTGTCTGCTCTCCTTTGAATAGATTCAAGTTTATTCACATCGCACTGGTGATGGGGGTCCCAGACTGCAGATGCGTACTCAAATACTGGCCTGACTAGAGCTTTAAAAGCAGTGGATTTAACGTCGGTGGGACAGTTTGAGAGGTTACGCTTTAATAGGCCAAGTATAGAGTTAGCTTTCTTGGTTATGTTATGTATATGTTTATCCCATCTAAGTTTATTATCAATTTCAACACCTAGGTATGGGTGGGAGTTGACATGTTTTAGTGGCTGGTTGCATAAGGTATAAACAGGTGATTTAAAGCATTTCTTAGAGGAAATTGACAAGATGTAGCATTTAGAGGGGTTGAAATTTATTTGATTAGTTCTATACAAATCTCTTTCTGCCATAGGCGCAGCTATGCCGCGCCTGTATTCTCAAATACTGGACAAATTGATTTTTCTTTAAATATGTTGTGTATTAGATAAAGTTTCCAACATACATGAGTACCATTAATTTTCGCTGACTGGCTGAGGAGATATAAATATTCAAAAAAAATATCTCATTGATTGTAATGATAAAGTTTCCCCTCCAACTTAGCAAAACCGTACTGATCCCGTATCACAGATATATAATGATATTATATATTTGTGCCCGTACACAGTTACGTCGACTCGATCTCGAGAGTGCTGACAATATGGATCCAGTGATGTCGGGCAGCGCAGTCTCAGTTATTTAAGTTACCTTTACCTACTTTTCTCCAAAATAAACGAATATGACTGAATCTAGGTATGAAATGTTATTTCATTGAAATCATACTTTTCGCATGGAACATTTCACATGTAACCACCGCTAAGACTAACGTTAAGTAGATTAACATGAAGGCTTACTTGAGTGGGAGTTCTCATCTAACTTTAGGTCCTAACGTTAGTCAGTAGGGCCTAGGCACTAGTGTACCTAGTGTTATGGCAACCTAGGCCTACATACTTAATACATGATAAGGGCTATATAGGGTTTATATATACATATATGTATCAGATAACGCCTAGGGGCCTAATAACGTTGCATAACGTTCAGACGTAATTCAAGTTAACGTTCGGCCTAGCGTACTAGGCGTCGCTGCACTAAATAGTCAATTGGGCTAGGAAGCCTGGTTAGGCTAACAATACATTTTGACCTTAGGTTTGAACTAGCCTAGGCCTAGTTAAACTTATGCCATTATGGAACCATTTAGGCCTAGGCTAGGGGCCTACCATCGTTTCGCCGATTTTTCTTTCACTTTAACCCATTTCTGTATGCTGACGTGTGACTACTGCTGTCGAACGTAATAAGGCCTAAGTTTTACGTTAGGCCCAGGCCTAAGTAACATTGTTAGTTAGCCTAGGCTACTGATTAATAAGCAACCTGCCACAGTGACAGTGCCACCTAACGCTAGTAGCCTAAAGCTTGTTAGAATTAACAATAAGTGTACCTTTATCGGCTTCACTTCACAAAGTTTGCTGATTTTAGGTTGGCCTAGCCTATACTAGGCCTAGTACTACTTTAAATATTTACTAGGAAAGCAGCTGAAAAAAAAAAAAACGCACGTTGAAGCAAAAGTCAATGGGATTTAGCCTAAAATGTGTTAAAAAATGTTACAAACATAGGCCCTACATGAAAATTCATACACTCTTACAGTAGCCTTACTTCAATTTGCTTTATATAATCTCACCTGAAAATAACCAATTAATTTGCTCCAGATTATGTCGGAAAATGGTGAAGAATATAAAATTCCGACCCAATTTGTTTCTGTATACGTTAAAAACCATAACATGTAGCCTAGTGTCACGCGCAGAATTGTATCTTCACGAATGTGTACGATGGGTTGCACGGGCGCATTTTTAATGTCTGACAGCCTACAATTATTGGTCACTTAATGCACACACCAATTCAAATTATTTTTTGGATATGATTGACTCATATAAGTTACCTAGCCTACATGCTTTAGAGGCTTGTTGGGGGAAAATTCAAAAGCTAGAAAAATATATTTGGTTAATAAATAGAAGTCTTATAATAATTAGCCTCATGCAAGAGGCTGAGGTATAGCTTTGTCTAATAGGCCTATATATAAAAAAAAAAAAAGAATCATACATGTATGTCCCAAAGGCTTTTGGTCAAAATGTATAATTAAGGTAAGGATAGAAACAGTGATGGGCCCGGTGTAGCCATTCCAATGGTAGTCAGATAAACATCTGACCGTAGTATATGCTATAGCCATTACATGACTGCGAATACTGGGTCAGACATCATGCTATGCATATAATTGTGGAAACCGGCGAACCACTACATCAACTCATCATAGTCGCGTCGCAGAATATTTGCGACGCTCTCCTGTTTTGCAAACATTTTCCAAAAAATTTGTCCTTTTTTACCTCATTCATTTCAACCTGCAAAAGTTAAAATACATAATTCAAAAAGCTTTTAGTATGTAACTCTTAATCTTAAAAGCTTGGGCACATAAAAATATATTCACTAACTATGAACTAAAACCCGTAAAAAGAAAAAACTTTCACCTACCCCGGTTGCTACCTTCTTGCAATCAAGTGCGCTGAAGTGAATGTACCTATTTATTTCAAATTCTATCGAACATTCGCTGGCATTATATTTATTAGTACGCGTATCGGTGTTGTGCACCCTAAAATTTAAAAAAAGAAAACAAAGTTCCACGAGCGTTTGGTTGAACTGAAAGGAGTGTACAATATTGGCTTACATTTTTACCCATTTTTTATTCATTTCAGGATTATCAACATGTTTTAATAACTTACAAATTTAAAAGCAATAACAGGAGAAGTTAACTATATATTTTTATGTGCCGTAAGTACAGTAATTACAGTGTGACAGGTGACGTAAATAGACGGTATAGTCGCGATTTTAGGACTGAGGCGATTTCCACGTTAAAACAGATAGGTCGGAGTCTCACTCTGTATTGCATGTAGTGCGTAGCATGTAGGGCATACTGAGGGAGGTGTTATCTCACTATTCCAATGGGTGACGTCCCCATGGAGATTCCACATTGACACCAGCCCGAACCATGGAGTGACTACAATTTATTGATATTTGAATGGTTGGAGCTGGAAATGGCACTGTTGGGCTTTCCTGGCTAAGAATATTAATTAGTTTAGCTTCCTATTTTGGTGGATATCTGCAGATAATTTCAATAATTAGGCAATTTGCAAGTAATAAGAAAATGATTTTGATGACGGGTCCATTTTTTATTTTTTTTTAATAATTTTCTTTTTTTGGGGGTCCATCTATCTTATAGGCTTCAGTGTGCCTGACTTATGATTGAAGGGCCCACAGAAAGGAAGGCCCATTCTATATATCTTTTTTGGTGGGTTCAACATATGATTAAACATCACAATTTAAATTAAAGAATAGATAAAAAGAACAACACAAGTAGGTCTATTGTTCTTATTCTTATTTTTTTTTAAAGCATAAAATGTTTATGTCAAGAAACTGGCTGGTATCCCAAAAGTGGCAAAGGATCTCTTCATTCAGATGTAGTTTCTTAATTATTGGGCTCGTCATCTGTAAATTAATTTTGCTGTATTTTTACTTCTGTTATCATGTCCCAAATTATTTTAACATCAATGAAATAGATACAAGCCAATTCTGAAATTTGATGACCTTTGTCACTGCACACAGTTTGATGTGCATTTTATACAAGGCCCCAAGTGCATGAGGATGGTACAAGCTCATAATATTTATCCACACATTTGATCAAATGAGACAAATGTACCCCAAATGTTTCCCTGCCTGCACAAATGACAGATATTCTCCAATCATTCTTTTGGGTCCTAGTAAAAGTATATTTAACAAACTTTTGTAGAAAACATTATTTAATGTCATATTATTAATGGCTTGTCATCATATCCCTACGTTTCCTTGTGTCCATTAATGACCAGAAGCTAGTTTGCCTTTGTGCATTTCCAGATAGCAATAAAAAGTGAAATTATCTTTGTGGCCTTATTTTTTTTAAATTATATTTAGTACAAGATGTTACTGGTCCATATTTATACAAATTCCTTTGTTAACGCTCTGAAAGAAGGAAGTATATATCTTTTTATAATGTTTTATTTTTGTACATGTGATCCCTTTTCCATTCAAATTATATGTCTGAATTTTATAAAACCAATGTTTTCCTGGGTCCCTTATCAACACATGAATCTTCATCTGGTACTGATACATACCCGCTTTGTTCTTGTCAAAGTAATACTGATGTGCTTCTTCATGACTTCATCGTGGACATTTCTTTAGTTTGTGTAAATTGTCGGGCATTGTATGTTTAATGGGGTAATAAATTCATTGTTTGTACATCTCATTGGAAAAAATATTAACAAATAATGTGGCTTATAAATGAAGAAGGGAGTCTCGTGCAAACGTGAGTTAGAGTAAAAAAATGAAATTAAGATTCGTGAGTGGTCAAGAAGAGGAATTTTAATATATGATTCGAAAGTCAAAGTAGGAGGGTGACCCACCTTGCTATATATATACTTATCGTATATAGGTTACCATTAATGCTAGGAACGCCTGTGGTAATACAGCAATATGGGCCTTTATGCAATAGATATGTAACATCACCAAAACAACAAACTTTTACTTCTGATGGCTACTAACTTCATTTCATTTATTTGTTTCTCTACAACATTCAAAACAAACAATAATAATACAAATAACAATAATAATAATGACGATGACGACGATATACTGTACATATAACAAAAATACAGAAAGTTGTGAAAGGAAGTGCCCTAAAACACCAGCATGGCTTAATGAGTAGCCATGCTGGTTTTACTTACTTGTTTACCTTGTAAACCTGAAAAACATAGTCCTCTGTATCAAGGAGATAATCCTGAATCAAATAATAATATTACTGAGTAAAACATATTGCTAGAAATGAGCCAAAAACGTTATTTTCTTGAAGTTTTGACTCTGGGCTTTTCTGTGTAGAACTGAATTTTCACGGGCGAGAAAATTTCACGGACTTTTTCACGTGCGTATAAGCGCAGAAATTGGATTGCACTGTTTGAACATTGCAATTCCAACACATATAATGCCACATGCGTACATATGCGCCACGAGGGTAAGATATTTAAAATATTGCGCATGCTAATTCAGAAGCGTAATACATTTTGTTTGTGCATGCACATGTACATGCGCCAACCTTACATGTATTGTTCAGAGCGTTTCACGTTTTGGAAAAAAAAAAGATTTTTTCTTTTCTTTTCTTCTTTGAAACTTTGACCATTTATTGTTGTTATTTCTTCTCAACTTTTACAACTGCAACTGGAAACAAACTAAAGTGTTTTTACAGTAATTTTTCAGTGAGAAGGAGGTTGATTTTAATATCGAAAATAAAAGTTCCAAGAAAAATCTTGGACCTTTTTTTTTTAGACATGTTAAATCCCATCATTTTTGTTTAGTGTGTGCTGGAACTTTTTCAATGGACATGGGCACATACCCTAATCGGTAGGAGATCTGCTCTATTTGGGTATGTGGACACGTAGAAGATACTGATCTGCGGCTGTATGAAGGTTTTGGTTTTTCCTATGCACGCCAATAAGGCTCACCTGAAATAAAAATCCATAGGGGTCAACAGTAAAAAAACACAATTTTTTTGTGATTTTGACAAAAAATGCACATATGCTTACCTCAACTAAAAACTCCCAGAAATGTAATTATTGTCCAATTTGTCATGATATTTCAAAAGAAAAAAATAATCCTGCACCCAGGAATGGCTGAAAATGAGGTATTTTGTGGGAAAATGACATTGTCAAAATATGACATTTTCGCGCAATAGGTATTTTCATAGCGTAATGTTAAAGCCTAAATTTTTCCACAAAAATACCTCGTTTTTGGCAATTTTGGGGTGTGGAGTTTAATTTGTTTGCTGAAATATTATGACAAATCAGATAATAATTAGATTTATGTGAATTTTCAATTGAGGTATGCATCATTTTTTTGCGAAATCATGAAAAATCTACTATTGATCGAAACAATAGTGCCCCTATGGATTTTTATTTTGGGTGAGCCCTATATAGGCCCTAGATCAAGCCCAATTTTTTTTGGGGGGATCTTTCTTTAACTTTACACAGCTTCCCTCAAGTTACCTGAGAACATTCTTTATAAAATATTAAAAATCTTTTATCACTGGGATCACAACAGATGTACTGTTTATCTACAAAACCCTGCCATTTAAAACTTAGACCAATCAACAGCTGCAGTGAGTGCACTTATGACATGTATGAGAGAGGTGTCTACAGTGATGTCACTACATGTGCACTGCATTGGCTGCAGTTTTTGATTGACCACTGCAAATCATGCCATGGCCTTGCAGGCATTTTTTAGAGGGTTTCACAATTTTTTAGGGTTTCACAATTTTCAAAGAACGTGAAAAGTCATTAAAAAAAAATTCGTTCAAATTTTGACCGTCTGGTTTGTCTGTTTCTCTCCAGCTTTACTACAACTGCACATTGGGGGAATTTTGACATTGACTTTTGATTTAGTGTGTGAATCTGTGTTATGTATTGCATGTATTTATATTCTTATCAGTAGACTTACAGATGAGCTATTAGAGTATGAGCTCTATAGTAGATTGATAATAACTTGGTGTCTTTGATTGGACCTTCACTGTCTGCGAATTGTCTCAACAAACTGGAAATTTCCCAAAATTTTGCAAAAGGTCACAAAGTTTTTACAATCTGCGCAGCTGCAAACCACTGACTTACAGCCTTGTCCGATCTTCATATTCCAACTCGTGTGCTTGTCTGAATCTCTGATTTAGAGAATGAACGTTTGTTATAAATCATTGATTTAAATACTTGAGGCCATCCTTGATAAAATAATGTTGATATGGTGTAATGCACTTGGTTGAACAAATTGGGTAGGAAGGTAGGGAAAATATTTCAATGCTAAAATAATTAAGTAAGCATTTCAAAATCTTTAGTCTGCCACAAGCACAAATCTTTATGCCTAACTTAATCACTCCCAATTATTGCATGAAAGCATGCACATTGAAAATTGTGTCACACACATAAAGAAAAAGTCAATGGCATACAAGTGTCCGCAAACATTTATGACCAGAATTGGTCGCAAAATTATTTTTGATATCAAAAGTTCATTTATTTAATCTAAAAAATCAATAAAGCAGTAGTCGAACTTGTCTATTAGTGTTCCGCAAAAAAATAAATATCAAGTCTTTTGTAAAATCATGAAATTTTCCTTTAAGAAATAAAAAATGAGCCATAAATAATGCGCGTCATTTAAATAAACTTAAACACAATAATGCAGTAAAATGGAAGCATACGACGTGATGGCCTGTGTCCTTCTTTGGGCATTTGCTCATGACTTTACTCCAGAACGCTTGTGCATTTAAGCGTATGATTTCGCTGGAGCATGTTTGGAATACACACCAGTACCTAAAGACCATTCCATTTCTGAAGGGGTGAACAACCAAATATCAAAGAAAGTGGGAAAAGGCCCATTTCATCAGGAATTTGGCTTTCTAAACTGTGATGAGCAAGATCGTTGCTTTCTCAGAGTGAGTTGCTATCGTGTGAGTATTTAGTTTTAAGATTTTAAGTTACTGCACATGTATATGCATATTTGCCTAGAAGTAAATGGTGTAGGATCCGTAACAGCAGTGTAAATTTTACACATAGAAATGCATAGTGACTCATTCTCACTAGTCTGCTACTGGCAGGTGGAGCATTATCCAAGGTATTATGTAATAATTTTTACCTCCCAGAAAAATAGCCCAATGGGGAAATGAATAGGCTAGCAGACTTGTGAAACCCTAAAACTTTACAAAGGCTGATCATTGTGTCACCTTATTCTTTGTACAAAATGCTGCAGGCCTGAAAAATTGAATTGCAGTTGTTACTAAAGGGTGGATCTTGAAATGAATTTATATTTTATTTGATCCTGAAAAATGTTGTATAATTAAATAAGTGGTATTTCTTATCTTAAACAGGTAGTGGATTTCTGTGGAAGTCTGCTCTCAAAATGACTGAAATAAAGAATATTTTTGCAAGAACATACTGTAAAACTGGTGGCATCTACAGACCATGGAAGAAAGAAAATTTCAATGCATTTCTTGGCTTGGGAGGTGAGAAGCTACTTGGAAGTGTATAAGTTCAGATAATATCTACCAACAATTTTTGGTTCGATGTGATAGCATCATGAACCTATGCGGTCATGATAGCTTGTGTATGTGTGGGTGTGTGCAATATGTTTGTGACGGCCAGCTCCTAAATCCAATATTTCAAGACAATACACTGGATTCATGTCATATGTGGTACACAGATAGCCCATGGTACGTATATGTGCTCTATTGTTTTTGGTAGTGATATCATGCATATTAATGAGTCGGCGGGACTTATAAACATATTGAAAAGTTCATATTTTAACAGTTGTCTGTTTTGTTTTATATTTGGTGTAATTATGATGTTAGTGTGTACATGTTCATGATATAAAAATGTTAATTTTCTTTAATATGCATAGTCGCGGGACTTAATATGATTTTGCTGAAAAAAAGCTTTAAACACGGTTTCTTAAGAATGGTAAACTAGATTCATGTCATATTTGATACACAGATAGCCTATGGTCAGTAGATGTGCCCTGTTATTTTGGGTGTTGATATCTTGCACATTAATGAGTGGGCGGGGCTTAATGTAAAAATCTTGAAATGTTAATATTTCAACAGCCGCATGTCTGTTTTGTTTTATACTGTATTTGGGATAATTATGATGTTAGCTGGTGTGAACATATTTATGTTGAATTTCATTAATATGCATAGTGGGCAGGGCTTAATATGATTTTGCTAAGAACAGTTTGTAAACATGGTATCTCAAGAATGGTAAACTGGTTTCATGTAATATTTGGTACACAGATAGCCCATGGTCTGCAGATTTCTGTTACATTTCCTTACCTTGAAGGATCAGCTTCAAAAAAATATCTATGCTCAATTATTCCTAAAGGCACAAAGGTTGATTCATTATAAACTGGGTACTTTTACCACAAAGTGTCACTCAAGAAATGAATCCATCAACCTCATCTAGGACAGCACTCCTAGCAAAGCTACTTGATAGCATGACTGGCTGGTCTTAAGTACTAATTGGCAAATGAGGCATGGTGCGCCTTGAGGTGAAAACCAACAATAGATATTTAATTATTTAGAATTTAACAATTTTAAATTGTTCTTTGAGGTCAGCTCTCAGTTGGAGATCAAAGGCAATTTTTTTCACAGGGGCCTTTTAAGTAATGTGTCTGTTTTGCATCATATTGGGCATGATAATTTTGTTGGCTATTGTGTACACATGTTATCAGCAGATGTTATTAATAGGCATGGTGGGTGTGGCTTAATGTGAAAATGCTAAATGATGTAAACACCATACTGTACCCCATGTACCCTACATCAGATTTATGCTATATCAGGTACACAGATTTCATGAATATAAATAAGTAGGTTGGGCTAACTGACAAATTCTTGAAATAGGATAAATGAGTAACCATTTCTGCATTATACTTGCTATGGTAATGTTGTTAATTATTGTGCAAATGCTAATGTTGTCAACATTTTTATTGATCTGCATGGTGGGTGTGGTTTATGAATAAATATCCTGAAACAAATATTTTATTATATGCAATGACATGACAGTAAGGACAAATTTTGCAAATCAATCAGCTTTTGAAACAAGTATCGGAACCACAAAACATTTTAGTTCTGGTTTAAACCTCTGTCCAGAGTTGGAATCAATTATAAAATTTTGAAAACCTCGTAAGGAGAATTGTGAAAAATAATATTCATGTAGTAAATACATCTTTATATGCTTCCCTCTTTGCAATATAATGTACTATTCATCACACAATTACATGGGGATGTTTTTATTTTAGAACACATATTTACCATTGATATTGTTACTTGTTCAAGAAATCTTAAAGTTTTTTTCATGAAAAAAATATTCTTCCTGCAAATTCCCATTTTCCTGCAGTTACAACCGCCTGAACTGTATATTTTTTCCAGGTATGCCTGTGTCATTGAAGAATGAATTAAGTGTGCAATAGAAATGACTGTGGTTGATTTGGACATTCATATCAAAGGTTATCAGTACCATCATGTATACATGGACATTTATATCAAAGGTTATCAGTACCATCATGTATACATAGACATTCATATCAAAGGTTATCAGTACCATCATGTATACAAATATCATAGAGGCCTCAGAATAAAACACCTCACATTCGACTTAGTGCACCTTTTATTTCTAATTTGCTATTTGCAGTTGCAGTTGATTTGAAAACATGATTGTTACCTCTACCAACAAAGTTGGACAAAGGTTATGTTTTCTCCTTTGTTTGTTTGTCTGTTTGCCATCAAGATATCTCAAGAACTAACAATTTCGATTAAATTTGGTGTGTGGTTTTGTTATCGCTTAAGGAAGAAGTGATTAAGATTTGAGACATATCAAAACAGGGGATGGTTGAAAATGGGGTGGGGACATTTTGTCTTCTGCTTTAGGAAGAAGTGATCAAAATTTGGAACATTTGGGAATAGGGGAAGGGCAAAAATAGAGGGGTCCGGACATTTAAGGGCAAGATTTATTAAAACTTAGTTGAAACTTTCCAATGGAATGTACTGAACAATGACCTCATGCCATGAAAGAACAACCATACAATGAATTTTCTGGACTCAAAGAAAATAAAGTGAAGTGGTCTCTGGTATCAATGAAATGGAAGAAATTAAGTTTCTGTCATGAATGAAAATAATGGAATGTGAATCTACTCTGTATAGAGCTTAAACAATGAATGCTTAGCCTGAACTAGAATATTAGCACTCTCTAGAGCACATATCTCCACCCTGTTGCAATTCCAACATGCCTCGAATAATTTTAGAGTTCATTTGATCCCCATACCCAATATAATTTACCTCAGAAATCCTAGGCCTACCAAGATTCATCCACAAGTTTTAATTTGTAATGAACATTTGCAAGCTGTACACTTGAAGATTATCTAGAATCACTTCTTCATGAACCAGTAACAAGATCACACACCAAATTCAATCAAAATCCAATCATCATTTCTGGAGATATCGTGATGACAGACAAACAAACAGAGGCAGAAACATGTCCCCACCCCTCCATTTGCACCATTCCTTTGTTCCAAAATGTCTTAAATTTTAATCACTTCTTCCTTAAGCAGGAGCAAAAGTACACACCAAATTTAATCAAAATCCAGTGACTACTTCTTGAGATATGATGATGACGAACAAACTCACCCTAAAACATCCCCACCCTCCCTTTTTGCCCTTTCCCTACTCCAATGTGTCCCAAATTTTAATCCCTTTTTTCTAAAGCAGTAACAAAACCACACACCAAATATAATTTAAATCCAATCCTCAGTTCTTGAGATGTAATGATGACAGACAAACAGGGAAAAGCATGTCCTCACCCCTCATCTGCAACCTTTCTTTGTTCTGATAGATCTCAAATTGTTATTACTTCTTCCTGAACCAGTAACAAAGCCACACACCAAATTTGATCCAATCCAGCCATCAGTTCTTGAGATATCTTAATGATAAACAAACAAACAGACTTTACAGAGGTGAAAACATAACCCCCATCCAACTTCGTTGGCAGAGGTAACAATGATCACAAGTGAGGATCCTCAAGTGTTTAGAATGTAAATGGCAATATTGATCAACAGTGAGAAATATATTGTTTTTTGTTACAACTTGGTGGGTCCAGGGTTTCTGAGGTAGATTGCATTCCGGTGGGGGAAGGAAGAGGGGTGCAGGTACCTGACGCTTTGCAGAGTGCTATAATTCTAGTTATTATTGTGGTAGTGTTTGCTTTTGGACATGCAGTTACTCCCAAATTTAAAGTTTTAGAAGACAAACAGGGTCGAACTTTAAATTTTTTGCCACTGTTCCACAAAAAATACTTTCTCAAATAATGTTGTTCCAGATCAGATGTCACTGTTCCAACTACTTTGCTGATAACAGGGCAAATTCCTTTCTTTCAAATCAGCTTAATTTACAACTACTTTATTCCTAAATATGTGCAAATAGGTATGTCAGATGTTAGTAGTACCTGTACATGATATTGTATCCAGTTGTGTACAGTCGTACACATGCAAGCAGCTTTGCATGTGTATTCATGATTAATTGTGCTGATAATTGCAAGCAAGGTGGAAGAAACTCTTTTTTATGGGATTATCTTGTTTGACAACATGCACTTTTTTGAGCAGAAATTAAGTTATTGATCATTGATGCAACATGCTTGTGAAAATGAAAACTATTCTGCTGGAACCGTGATGTTTGAAAATTCACTGTCCCTTGCATAACAAGCACTGTTCTGGAAACAGCGAAACAGTGGCAAATTCGACCTTTATCAAATGCCTAAAAATTAGCATTCTCAGTCATATATAGATTTCAACTGAATTTTCAAAATAGCAATCCATCATGCTTTACCAAGAAGAAGGACCACAACCATATGATCAAGCCCTTGATATTTGATATTCTAATCAGTCCACGGGCCTGAAATAAGGAACTAAACGGTTCCTTCGTATAATTTTGTTTTCTCATGACTTAAAGACTGTTATTTCCCATGATTGCTTTTCTATTCTAACATTTAAGCCTTGTGCAGTGCTGTTGATTAAAATTTTGAAATTATATTGAAATAAAAAGAAGCTTTGCACGAAGAAACTAAAACAATAAGAAAATCTTAGACAACTAGGCATTGTGGCACAAAACAGCGCCATTGTAAATATATGTACTGTTTGGAAAAGTACAGTATCATTTTGAATGTGTAATACCCAGTCTACTTTGTTTGTACATTTTCATTGCAAACTTTGAACAAAATTCCTGTAGGACATCTGTAATCTCAGTTGTTTGAATAATCCTTCAAGCTCTATGACCTCTCCTAGCCTGGTATTTCCTGGCTTTAAAACTAAACTTTAGGTATGTTTTCAGTTTTGGAAATACTGCAACAGTGATTTGATTAAAAGAGCGCTCAGGAGCTCTCAGGTCAAGAAGGGAGAAAGTTTATCATAGAACGTTTGTAATAAAACAGGTCTAATTTTTAGAATATATATTCTAAAGAATATTTAATAAGATGTCTTGGGTATCAAAATATATTAATATATGTATCAATATATAAGAAGTTTAGTCTTGTGATGAATGAAAAAAACAAATAAAAGGTTTCTTGCCTCTAAAGAATATTGAATAAGATGTCATGGGTATGGTTTTGGAGTAAGTGTTTTGTTATGATGATGACATTCTTGACATGAATAGGAATACAATTTGTTTGTCTTGCCATGAATAAAGAAGGAAATAAAAGTTTACTTGCTTTAAATAATTTTAAATTAGGGGTTTAGGAAATATAAACAACAAGTGGAATGTGGTCTAGAAGAGAATTGGGATAAAGGTAGGATTTCATGTGGGACAGGTGGAATTGTATGTAGGTCAGGGTGGGGTGGCATATTGGTCAGGATGCGTTGGCAGGACCGGCATGTACTGTAGAACAGGGTGGGTTGGCATATGTGGAACAGGGTGGGTTGGCATGTGGGACTGGGTGGAATGGCATGTGGGACATGTAGTGGGGTATCATCCGGATTTCAGTTGTGATGGCATGTGGGTCATGCATGTGGTGGAATGGCATACAGTATCTGGTTTTAAGGTGTTGTTGCATGAAGTATAGCCATGGGATAATATTTATGACAGGTTGGGATGGAATGTGGGACAGGCTGGAATGTGCATAGCAGTGTAGGAATTTGTACCGTTTCCAATGTCTAGTTTGCATAATCATGCAATAATGTTATTGTACATTTTTCATGCTGCTTGTCTCTGCTTGACCAATGATGGCACCAGGATTTTGGTCATGGGGAGTGGGGTGGGGGGGGGAGAAAAGCGATGGTCAGATTGGTCTCATGGGGGGGACAAAAGCCTATAAATCGGACAAATTATGTCACTTTACAAAATTTTCTGGGGGCAAGTGGGGAGGAAAAGCAATCTCATGGGGGAAAATGCCCCCGTAGCACTGCTTCTGTGCTTGACACACAAATTTTCTCAAATGGGAAGTTTTATCACAATCCAGGATGTAGTACTGGGAATGTGTAGGGGTTGGGGGAGGGTACAGATTGGAAAGGGGGTTCAGTGAAATTTTTTCATTGACATTGGAAAGTCAGGGCCTCTCCTTTCTTTGTTCTATTATTTAACAAGTACTTTTAAACTAGAATTTTGATTGTATCTAAGCACAGAAAATTCTTACGACAATATCTTTTTTTTCTTTTGGACAATGTTAAATGCTGAGGTCCTTGTTTCGTCACACTCGAGATGCATTTAATTGTTAAATTTCCCATTGTTGTAAATAAAGATGTCAAAAATCTTACGAAATATCATGACAGAAAATAATATTTATGTAGTAAATACATCTTTATCTTTTCCAATTTAATGTACTATTCTTGCACAATTACATGGGAACATTTTTAGAGCATATACTGTTGCTTACTTAGGAAGTCTTTAAAGAAAAATATATTTATTTGATAAAAAAAAAAATAAAAAAATAAATTTTCTTGCGAATTCTCGTTTTTCCTGCGGTTATAACGGCCAGAACCATTGATTTTTTCTAGATCTGCGTCACACACTCACTTATTGTAAAATTTACATTTTTATCAGAGATCAAAATGCAATACAAAGAAGAAAACGCCTATAGATATGATGTTTTGAGTGACTATCATTATTTATGTAGTTACAGATTAATTGTTCTGCTATTATTGTTTTCATTTTGTAGATTTGTAATTTCTTATTGCCATTTTCCTATATTTTCCCCCTTCAGGTCCCCTGATAGAGGAAGAACCTACTGGAGTTGGCAATCCACCCCCACCAAGCATCACAACTAGTCCTACGTCATCGTTAACAGAGAGTGATGGATCGCCTTTTCTATCTTTGTCAAGGAATCATGATTTCAGTGAAATGTTCGTACAATCTTGCACATCTTTGGAGATTTTAAGATTTTACAATAGACTTTTGGTACTGAGTATCCGAGTGTTGTGAAAATAATCATTCTTTACTGTTATGTCAAGCACTAACACATACATTGGATTACAAATTGGAATGGTTATCTTTGGGTTTGTTTTTTAATTATGTTCAGATTGTTTACTACACATTTTCCCTTGCATTGGTCAAATTCCCTATTATAGTATGATAGAGTCAGATACATGTAGGCGGATCTTTTGCATGTAGCTAAGTATATCAGTCAATGAAATAATGAAAGATGGACATAATGTTGACAGTGCTTCAGATTTATTCCTCTCAGCCAGTCAGTACATGAAGTCTCATCCCACAACTCAAACTAAATTCAAAACTCTCAGCATTATGATACAATCCCAGTAACTTTTTCTCCGAAAGTATTACCCCAAACATGATTAACCTCTCTAAGAATGGAAACAGGCCACGCCGACTATAGCAACGCGGTAACTAGGTGGGAAAAACAAACTTGAAATTCGTAATCATGCATGACCAATGTATTCACATATAAATGTTCATGTGACCTACCACAACTTTTGAATCCATTTATGTCACTTCTCTGGATCTTTAGAGTTACAAAGCCTGTAGCGGGTCCGTAAGCACAATTTTTGTTCCCCATTTTGTCATTACTTAGTCTGTGTGTGCAGAAATTTGTTTAATGCAGTATATTGCATAAACTGCATGTGAGCCTGCTGCTAGCTGTACTGTACCAGTACCACATATGATGTTTGTCCCACTTAGATAGATTTTGTTGCTAGTCAAATTCATGCAGTGATTAGTTGAAAAAGCTAGCTGTCAATCATATAACTTAGATAGTTTAACTGGATACTTTTAGAACACATGACTCTATGATCAAAATGAACATGATAGACCAGTTCAACAGAGCATAAAATTTTAATGACTTCCAAGATGAATTTGCATAACTTTAAGCAGGGAGTTGAAATAGAACTCCCTGCTTCAAGTAACTAGCAGTGGCATAACTTAGTTTGCATAAGCTTACAGTAATTAGCAGTGGCATAAGCTAATTTGCATAACTTAAAGTAACAAGCAGTGGCATAACCTAATTTGCATAACTGAAATTAAACAGCACTGGCGTTACTTAATATAAAGGAAAGGCTTGTGGATATAAAGGTGAACAGAAGAAACATCTGACACACTAAGGACACTTAAACTATGAATATTTGGGTACTAGATAACTTTCAATGGTCAGTTTTCAACCAATTTAGATAAACACCTTCATGGTATGTTAGTGAATTTGATGCACAGTATTTATACATCTTTAAAAGTGATGTTCTCATTTGACATGGTGTATTGCAGAGCTTGAAAAAATCTACAGTTCTGACACTTATAACGGGGAAAAATGGGAATTTGCGGGAAGAATTTTTTTCATCAGAAGAAAAATGTATTACAAAAAAATTTCTTGAGTAAGCAACAGTGTATATGGTAAACATATGCTCTAAAAACTTCCCCCATGTAATTGTACGGTGAATAGTACATTAAATTGCAAAGAGGGAAGCATATCAAGATGTACTTATTACATGAATATTATTTCTATCACATTTGTTGGTGGAAAGATTTTGACCCCTTTATTCAGAACCGTGGGAAATTTCATAATTAATTGCACTGCTGGTGTATTGTTTCTGAAGGTAACTTAAGCAACAGGAAAGACATACCACCTATTGCAGAGTATAGAAGATGAGAGAATAGTTAAAGATATTATGTTAGGTGGTAAAGATTGTTATGCAGGAAATAATTGTGCGTATTTGATGCATATCCTCAGTGGCTGCACCAGGATTTTGGTCATGGGGGAAAAGCGGAAGGGGGGGGGGGGGGTTGTCTCATGGGGGGGAAAAAGCCTATAAATTGGACAAAATATGTCACTTTACCAAATTTTCTTGGGGGCAGAGTGATCTTGTGGGAGGAAAATGACCCTTATGCCCCCCGTAGCACCGCCATTGCATATACAGTACATGTATTGGTCCTTGCAATCAAGTCTGTAATATTCGTGAAACATAAAAATGTATTAAAATTCTTGCTCCGTCACCACACACTGGCACACGCCAATGTAAATTGGCAAAAAGAATGAGACGTGGTCCAGAATGTGCCACTCAGTGTCACAACCAAGAAGTTTGAATATACAGTAGTACTTCTCTGACAGAAATTTACACACATCGCGTGGATATTTTTAGTACTTCTTGATGTACTACGTTGTTTTGTTTTATTTGTTCTCGTTTCACAGTTTAATATTTATTTTGTTCTTTTGTACATGCCTCTTTTCCTAGCTTCAACTTGGTCAACAATACATGAATACAAGACGTCCTTGTATGGGCCACTCGTCTAAGCTACAGGCCATGGAGTGGAGATCTGCATCCGTACAAACAATGATATACTCTATGGTTAGGTGGTAGTTAACCATAAAATCCCGAAAAAGTGAAATGCTGGCTGATTCCAAGCATCCAAGCAATAAGATCCAACTGTTCAGTGGAGTTACAGTTATCTATCAATGGAGCTAACTTGCTCCTACAAACACTCAGTTACCAGCTGCCCCTCCCAACATCTTACTCAACAGGTAAACTTGAGCCATTGACCAGAAACACCAGGGATGCATCAATTTGCATAAACTGAATAGAAAACAGGAATTTCAAGACTACCACACCATGGCCTTTACTAAATAACTGAATACTTTTATCTGAACTTAGGAATTCTAAATATGAAAACCTGTGACCCTCAGGCTCTCACTTTGATGATTCATCATGGTCACGTTGGCTGAATTACCAAACACGTGCATGATGAACGTAATAGTCACACAATCATGTCGTTTGCTAGATCTGCAAATCATTTTTTCTTGCGTTCAACATATCATGGAGTAAATTGTAACTACATGGTCATATAACGTAAGTAATATTAACAATTTGTGTCGTAGTCAGTTTTCTTGAAAAGTATTGCGATATAGGATATATCACAATATTTTTCTCCAGGATAATCGATACGTAATGGAGCCATGTTGTGACAGCACTAGCTTTCATTGCAGGGATTCCAATTCAGAGAGTTGCAGTTCCTTTTCAGACATCACCAATACATACAGTGGGGGAACTAAAGCAAAACCTGCCCTTGCTTCCAAAGGTAAATGTCAATCAATTCTTGTACCCTGCTGCAGATTTTACACCTTATACCTTTCCTAATTTATTATGAATATTGTACAGGCAATATTAGGTAAATTGCTTTAAAATCTATCAAAAACCATTATAGTAAAAGTTGTCGTACAAATGGCTTAAACATTTTATATCTTACAGCGTTTTCAAAGCTCACGTATCAGTTTGCTAATTTATGCAAATTTTGTGATGTATTATTGGGCAACCTTGGATTTTTTTGTAAACCCGTTGTTTTTTAAATGGCTATCACAATTCTTTGAAGTAATGTAGCAAATTTTGAGTCTTTGCCATGCCAAAAATTATTGCAGGAATAGACTTTGCCATCATTTTTAGTGGAGAAAATAAAGATTTTCAGCTGTCCGCCCAGTCCTACACAACAAATTTTGCATGAATCAAAAATGGATGAAACTTTGATCAGCAATAACTCAAAAACCAAAAGTGCTACTTTCAAAATCAAAAAACTGATCTGGTCAGAGTTTAATAGTCTCTCAACCCAATATATTAAAGATTATTTTCTTAGTTTTCAAAGTTTTGTTGTGGGTAATACTTCTGTAGTATACCCAGTTGAGTTATTTCGTTGTTTAATTCTGACCACATTAGATCTCTCCATTTAGATTTAATCAACTATATCTCATAAACTTCCTGTGTTTCACCCTGTGTATTAAAAAATCAAATTGCATGTTTACTGGCTGAAAAGTGAGGAGAAACTAAATGAAATGGTGCAAAAGCTGAGAAATGTGGTTGGTAGGTATCCCATATGTATCAGAACTGCGAGCTTGATCATTTGAGAAAGGAGTTATAAGTTTTTAGGTTTTGTTATTTTTTGTAGGTACCAAAATATGAAAGTAATTTCCTGCCTTCAATATCATAAAGATTGTGTGTACTTGTTGCAGTTTAGTCTGAGTGTCATCTGGAAATGCTTTCATGTTTCCCAAATTTCATGTATGAACTTTAAAATGAAGATACAAGAGCTTCAAGATATAAACATCATTGCTATGAAAAAGAATTCTTAAGAGGTATGACAGTGTTCAAGTTATATCTTTGGTTTCAATGCGATAGCATCAGGAACCTATGCGGTCATGATGGCGTGTGTGTTTACGTATATATATGTGTGTATGTGATGATTAGGTCGTAAATGCGATATCTCACAAACTGTAAACTGGATTAATGTCATATTTGGTACACAGAAAGCCCATGGTCTGTAGATGTGCCCTATTGTTTTTGATGGTGATGTCATGCATATTAATGAGTATGCGAGGCTTAGCATAATGTAACAATCTTTAAATGTTCATATTTTAACAACTACTGGTCTGTTTTGTTTCATATTTAGGATAATTATTATGTTAACTGGTGTGTACATGTTCGTGATGTTAAACTTTGAATTTCATTAATATGCATAGTAGGCAGGGCTTCACATGGTTTTTTTGAAAATAGCTTGTAAACACAGTATCTGAAGGACTGTACATGAGATTCAGTTCATATGTGGTACACGGGTAGCCATGGTCTGTAGATGTGCCCTATTGTTTGTGGTGGTGATATACATATTAATGGGTATGCGGGATTAATGTAAAATTTTGAAATGTTCATATTTTAACAACCATGTCTGTTTTGTTTCATATTTGGGATCATTATGATGTTAGCTGGTGTGTACATGTTCATGATGTAAAAATGTTGAATTTTATTAGTATGCGTAGTGGGTGGGGCTTAGTATGATTTTGCTGAAAAGAGCTTGTAAACAGAGTACATGTATTTCAAGAATGGTAATCTTGTTTCATGTCATATTTGGTACACAGAAAGCCCATGGTCTGTAGATGTGCCCTATTGTTTTTGATGGTGATGTCATTCATATTAATGAGTATGCGAGGCTTAGCATAATGTAACAGTCTTGAAATGTTCATATTTTAACAACTGCATGTTTGTTTTGTTTCATATTTAGGATAATTATTATGTTAACTGGTGTGTACATGTTTGTGATGTTAAACTTTGAATTTCATTAATATGCATAGTAGGCAGGGCTTCACATGATTTTGTTGAAAATATCTTGTAAACACAGTATCTGAAGAACTGTACATAAGATTCAGTTCATATGTGGTACACAGGTAGCCCATGGTCTGTAGATGTGCCCTATTATTTGCGGTGGTGATATCATACATATTAATGAGTAGGCGGGGCTTAATGTAAAATTTTAAAATGTTCTTATTTTAACAATCATGTCTGTTTTGTTTCATATTTGGGATCATTATGATGTAAGCTGGTGTGTACATGTTCATGATGTAGAAATGTTGAATTTTATTAGTATGCGTAGTGGGTGGGGCTTAGTATGATTTTACTAAAAAGAGCTTGTAAACAAAGTACATGTATTTCAAGAATGGTAATCTTGTTTCATGTCATATTTGGTACACAGAAAGCCCATGGTCTGTAGATGTGCCCTATTGTTTTTAGTGGTGATATTATGCATACTAATAAGTGGGCAGGGCTTAATGTGAAAATTTTGAAAAAGTGAGCAACTGTGTATCCGTTTTGCTTCATATTGGGCATAATAGCTTTGTCATTATTAATTTCTTCTTAAAATTAATAATAATTTTGTGGAGTTAGCTTGGTGAAATTTTACTTTTTGACAGGGTCTGTTGGAATGTACTCTGTAATTATGGAAGAACCCCATAAACCGGATGAAGGCAAACAAATGTGAGTAGTATTGAAAGGTCTTCCTCAATTTTATTGAATTCTTTTGTAGAAAAAATAGCGACCAGCTAACAATTTTTAGCTTGCACAAGCTTGCTGCAACCTTGCGGCAAGATTTCAGCAGGCTAGTATTTGGGACAACTGCAAGCTTGCTAGCTTGTGCAAACTAATAAGCTTGCACAAGCCAGAAATAAATATTCTTTAGCTTGCCCCAAGCTTGCAGAAAGTTTTTACTAGCTTGCGGAAAGGTTTGTGTTAGCTTGCGCAAGCTAGAAAGTTTGCATTTGTCCCAAATACTAGCTTTCTGCAAGCTTGCCACAAGGTTGCAGCAAGCTTGCGCAAGCTAAAAATGTTAGCTTATCACAAGCTTGCCACAAGCTTACGGCAACCTTGGTTTATTCTGTAAGGCTTTATAGAATTATTAACTTCCACATTGAATGGTACATTTTTAGCTTGAGAATTGTGGGAAATGGTACAATTATGGCTGAGTGATATTGCTATGGTAAAGCTATTATGGCTACAAGAAGTGATATTTCTATGGCAAAGGCATCACAAGTTAAATGTGAACTTCTTTTATGTGTGTGTGGAATGTTGTTAAAAGAAAACAGTATGGGATTCATGTATTTTAAAGATTATGTTTTGGGAGTTTCTCTTCGCTGTATCAATTACCTTGTGAAAATAAGAAAATTCTTCAGTCTCCATTGGAAAGCGGTATTTTATCTCTAAAATGTAATGTGTAACATTCTTTATCTTGAAGATAAAATATATTCATTTCTTGATTTTGAAACTTAAATTTCAAAAGTTGACAAAAGTGTGCTTTTAGTTGAATTCAATTGCATCATTTCTTTTACAGCAATGTTCTTAAACATGGTATATATTGGAGTAATCTAACTTTTTTTTGCCATAAAGGAAGCATATACCTGTCAAGAAGAGTCACAGGTTGGGCTATCAAGCATTTTCAGTCATAGGTAAAGGACTGAAAACAAAGTTAATGGCTGACTCATTGAGGCAAGTATCTGGTACGTCATCTATTAACACAGATTGCCTTGAGATCACCACTGATTTAGGTAAGTATCTTGAATGGGTTAAAGGTAATGTATAAAAGTGATGTATGCTTTTGAAATGTATTGTATGAAGAATGTATTGAATGCAGCCAGAGATAACCATTGACTCTATTAAATTAATTTTAAATAATAAAAACAACAAATTGTGTTCATAAAGTTCAAAAGATTTTGTAAAGTATTCCAACGAGTTTGTCCAATATTGAAAGCTTGTTATGAATAATAAATATGGATCAAAGATTTGGTTCAACATCTTTAGTCTTTCAAAGGTTTAGAGTTGAATGAAAATATATGTGAGGAAACAAACAGTTTACATTTCAATAGTGCCCCTTATAAGGTTATATGCACGATTCACTGTTCTTCATTCTTAAAATCTTTTAGTCTTTGAAAGGTTCAGAGTTTGAATGAAAATATACGTAAGGAAACAAACAGTTTACATTTAAATAGTGCCCCTTATAAGGTCATATGTCACGATTCACTGTTCTTCATTCTCAGAATCTTTTAGTCTTTGAAAGGGTCAGAGTTTGAATGAAAATATACGTAGGGAAACAAACAGTTTACATTTAAATAGTGCCCCTTATAAGGTCATATGTCACGATTCACTGTTCTTCATTCTCAGAATCTGGACCAGAAACATCTGGAACTCTAACCCTGGACTCAGTCACTGAGTCTGAAGTTGATGGAGAATCAAAGACTGACACATCTTGCTCCATCTTGGTTAATGATGAAGATTTCTCAGAGATTGAAGTGATGAGAGATGCACCCAGTGAGTAAATCCCACCATGCTACAGCCTTATCATCTTCATGTCTTCTTCATTTAGCCTCTCTTTAAATGCACTTTTTGTTCCTTTATTTTCGCTTGTAATAATTTAAGCTCTCTGGCACAACATAACCTTTGCTGTTGACATGCCGACAGATCTCGTCAACCAATTATATCCTCTTCAACAGTTGTAAAAGTTCACATTGCATAATGTTTGACAGAAGTGGTGCCATAACGTAGCTAGCAAATCTTGCATCCCTTCTGACATTTGACCTACATACATCAGATATTAAAATTTCCCGTTAAATTTCCTCATTAAATTTTCTCATTAAATTTTCTCCATTAAATTTTCCTCATTAAATTTTTACATTTTAAGTTTTACCATTTAGGTTTCAGCATTTTTTTAATTAAATTTCACCATTGAATTTTCATCATCACATTTTCACCATTACATTTTCACAATTACATTTTCACCATTGCATTTTCACCATTGCATTTTCACCTTTTAATTTTCACCATTACATTTCTCACCATTACATTTTCACCATTAATCTTTCATCCTATCATATTTTATCATTAAATTTCACCATTAAACTAAAACCATTTAACTAAAACCATTAAACTAAAACCATTCTGTCATAATTTATCCTAAAATATCACTTTTAAATTTTCACTATTCTGCCTAATTTTAATTGTGAATAGAAAGATTTAATGTTGTAGCTTGCCATTAATGACATCATTCGATAAAAACATGTAACTGTATTACATGTTTTCATGACATTTGATAAGAAGATGTTAATTCATGAAGATTTATTTATTAAAAAAAATTCCAGAATATTTGATATTGGTAAAGCACTTCAACAATACAAAATCTGTATATTTTGGGAGATATCAGTTGAAAGTTATAAACAGACAATTTGCATGCCATGTTCAGTGTTGTATTGGAAATGTGAGTTGCTAACATAGTAAAAACTTAATTGAGATATCATGTTAGAAAAATCCCATTAAAGTTTGTAAAGATAATTGACTTATCATACTTGTATTCTAGCAATCCAATCCCCTGCTCATCATCCTCACTTATTTACCTAGTGCATGGGTGCACTTTCAGCGTGCAATCCAATCCTCTTTTCATTGTCCTCACTTCTGCTTGGGTGACCTTTCAATATGTGGCCACACAACACTGTGACCGTGTATGTTCTTCATTACTGGAAGTTACATACAGTCTTAATGATAACAGAGAGGTTCTTTGTAAACAAGCTGGTGATACCAGAAATCGGATCGGGGTATCATTATACCGGACTTTTTATATGAAAAGTCCAAGTCGGGTACAGAAAGCTGTATAGAAAAACATTTTGGCATAGAAGTCATAAAGATATAAGACAATCTTTGTGTAGTTTTTTTGAAAATTAATTTTCTCTTTTTAAATTGTTGGAACCATCCCCATCTGTTCACATACCTTGCAGCACTCAAAATTTAAGAAAATGTAATTTTCATTTGATAGAAATACATAAAGAATCACATTGGATCTGCAATTTTGACATGACACCTTACACTGCAAGTTCACTTTCAACACACTGGTGAAATATTTGAAGTGCAATAACTCTTAACGTATTAAGATAGCAACACTCTTTCACCAACTGTTTCAATAAATCTAAGAATATCTTCTATCATATAAAAGAAAGTGCAAAGTCACTGGACTAATCCTTTTGATGAATTACCATTCACTGTTATGTGAGGTTTTTTTTCCATTTCTTTTGCAGTTCAACCTGAGTTGTATAAAAAGAAGCTACATTTGAAAACTGCTTTAGTGGATAAAAGGATGTCGCTGTTACATGTGCAAGATGAGCATGCACCTTCGACTGCTCAAGAACTAGGTATGAGTATGTTTCTTTCTATTCAGTCAAAAAGTCTTGAGGTGTTGTTTTTCGGGTGGGGAAAATATTTTACTTTAAGGGACCATAGAAAGTTTTGAAAAATATTTTATGAGTATATGCCGCAACAACTATAACAAAACCAAATGCTTAATTCCAACTGGAAATATCATTTGTATTTATGTTTTTTCTCTTTCCATTCTTTATTTCAAACCTTTCATTTTTACTTTTCTACTTTTTTAAGGAGACCTGAAAAAATGTTTTGGATCATTGGTGCCATGGTCCGCAATGATTTCCATCCCTGGTTGTGCTGGTAAAATTGCTTGCATTCTTCTCTCAACTGATAAATTGGGATACATTTATAATAAAAGAAACTGAAAATTCAAAAATGTAACTCGTGATGTATTTCATATACTTTTTGGAAAGTTGTTTACGCCGAATCGTTTATTTATGATTCAAGTGGGAAGTTGTATTTTCTTTAAAAAAAGTAAAAGTAGCATACATCAAATTATTTAATGTTTGTCCAAGTTTGAGCTGTGAACATTAAGCGATTAATTGCTAAGTGATCACATGTGAAATAAACGTTTACAAAAAAGCTATTTGCAATTGCCCGTTTTTGTTGTTCATTCTTGCCATTGAAAATCAATACCATTCAAACAACACACAAACACAGCCCACAAAATTCCAATCAATGACTTTTACAAATCTTAAACAGGATTAGAATAATCCTTGTAAATGCAAGAAGCAGAAATTAACAGTTAATCACTTATGAATGGGAATATTTCTTGCTTTGATTTTGCTGTAAAGTTTGTGATACGCACAAGAAAGTGTGTAACAATAACATTAGGCTTAAAACTCTCTTGATTAAAATCCTGTTTTACAAGCTGTAAAACTGAGCTTGCAAAACTGGCCCAAAAATACATTGTCAAAAGAGCTTCAATTGTTATGCTAACTAAATACACATGTAAATATTACTTGATGTAAAATTTGACTAGTCAAATGAATTGTACAAAAATTAAAAAAATGTTATAAAAAAAACAAGAGATAAAAAAGAAGGTTTAAATAGAACTAAGTTGCAGCACACTCCACGGAGAAATTGTTCATCTTGGCAAAGGATCGTAATGAATTTGATTGCTGGGTGGTGACGCAGTTTTGAAATTTGACATGGAAAGGCATATTTATGTATGATGCATAATATATTGCCCAGTGAAAATGACAAAGGAGTCACACGAGATCGGACTAAATGACATTAAATGTATTTGTTCTTTCATTTCTACACCAAATTTTCATTCATATTTTCTATAAAAAGGATTTTTAATTCTGTAGAAATAATCTTTTGGTAGTTTTGAAATCAGAATTCCAGCATTTATTTGTACATTGGTCAATTCTTTTCTTATACATTTTTTTTTAAGTTATGGATGGAAAGTTTTGGTACTAATTGTGATTAATCGCTAAATGCTTGGAAAATTTTGTGATTAAGCATTTACAAATTTCATTGATTGTTCACAACCCTCGTGCAAGTAGTACTAAACAGTAGTAATTTATTTTCTGCTGCTCATTACGCATTAAATTGACTGTAAGCTGAACAGTTCTGCTACATGCAGGAAAGTGAAAGCCATCATTTGATGTTAGTGTAAAAACGGCACAATAATAAGAGAACTTGTTCTTCCATCAGTAAAATAATAATAAAGATAATTAAATGGTGGAAAAATTTGACTCAAATTCTGTTTCTGACTTGTCTTATTTGTTCTTTACCAAATTCTTTTTGACTCTATGTCACAAAACCAATGAAAGAATATTGCTCAGCAATCTCTTTGTTATACAGAAGTGAATTGCCATCATTTGTAAGAACATTATGTGTACTGTGCAATCTGTGTAGCAGTAGTGTGTCTTGATCACCTCACCTAGTCTCTTTAGGCTTCTGGCCCTTAAGGCTGCAGTGCACTCTCTCCACTGGACTGTTATTGGCAACTTGTCTGGCTTCTGTCCACGAGCTCCATCCCATCACATTCCTCTCCTTCTCGACTCCTTCTCCAGGTTGTTCTAGGACAACCAACTTTCCTTCTCCCCTCTGGTTACACGTCATAACTGTCACACAGTGCTTAATAGTGCTCATGCACATCAAGTTTGATTTTGTCAAGTTTAGTGATTCTCAGTATTTCATCATTATATATTACTAATGGCCATCTGATCTTCAAAATTCTCCTGTAACATTTTAACATAAATGTATCCAGCTTCTATTATCTGCTACATTAACTCTCCATGTCTCGCATCCATACAAGAGTACAGACTTAACAAGAGAGTTAAACAGTCGTATATTTGTATATATTGAGAATGTGCTTAAGTTCCATATCTTATTTAATTTCATAAATGCTACTCTTGCTTTAGAGATTCTGTTTTGGATATCTTCCTCGTCACCACCATGTAAGCTTACTGTTGCACCTAGGTATCTGAACTTGTTTACTTCATTTAGTTGTCAGTTATCAATATAAACTTTGTTTGCACATTTGCTGTTAACTTTCATGAGCTCTTGTTTTATCCTTGTTAGTTCTTAACCCAGTTTGTGCAGCATACTGATTGAGCCTGGTCACTTTGGTTTGTGTGTGTTGATATGTAGATTAAAGTAGAGTGATATTATCAGCAAAATCTAAGTTCTCAGGGGTTGACATAAACCTCCATCTAATTTTATTCCTGTTATTATCAGTCGTTTTCCTCCTCACCCAGTCTTATCACCATCAGAAAAAGAAACCCTGATATTACATCATCTTGCTTTACAACTTATAAAGTGCTACAAATTCAAACAAGTTAACATTGTTTTTGAAGCTACAATGTACTTGAGTATCATCAAAATGGTTTTTTAAAGATAATCATTTTTAATTCATTTCTATGAACTTTATTACAGCAAAATCCAAGAGTCAGGGAGATTCTTCTAAGGTGATTGTTCGACCAAGCATAGCTAGTGGGAGGTCCGTGTTCAGCTTAAGTGATGAAGATATGAAAAGCAGTTCACTGGCAGATTTGTATTCAAAAGGTAAGCAATGTAAAACCATATGCTTACTTGCACATCTTGCATACAGAAAGACAAAAGTATTTTTGATGCATGAACATTTTGTGACAAGATTGGAAGTCTTTTGAATATCCTTCATGATTTGTATGCCATATAATCCAGTTACGTTATAACTGATTCTTCAGATGTATGCAGATGGTCTGTGTAGAGTTGTAGTTTGTTCTGATGACTTCATAGGTGGTACCACAGCTGCGAATGGTTGCATATTCACCTAGAGTGGTTAAATATCATGTATTCAGCTTTTGTTTGTTGTAATAATATTATGTGTGGTGGAGACATCTATGCTCAGCTACATAGTCATCTAGAGTGGATGAAGCTCACGTGCTCAGCTTTTGTTTGTTGTAATAACATTATCTGTGTTGGATACATCTATGACCAGCTGCATAGTCATCTAGAGTTGATGAATCTCATTTTTCAGCTTTTGTTTATTGATGTTTGTTGTGATGACATTATCTGTGGTGGATACATCTACAGGGTGTGAAATTCCCGCTGTTTCTCTGTTCAGAGAACAGTGCTTTTTAAGCAGGAACAGTGAATTTTCAAATATCATTGTTATGTGGAAAAGTGTTTTTTCTCAAATATATACCATCAACATCTTGAAATAAATTGTTTTCTGTTCATAAAACATGTTCTAATAGTAAAGTCCCTGGTAACAAATGTTTTTTTAAGTATAAAAAATCTTCTTTTTTCCACATATGCAGGTGCAATCGATAGCATTGTGCAGGATCACGGTAGTTGCATAAGTCCTTGTATCCCGATCTCGGTGTTGTGCAATCCCAACAACATAGGGATTCGTAACTACAACCGGGAATTCTGGGAGTGATAAAAACTGTTAAAAAAAACCTATCTTTCCCGGTTTTTGAAAGAAAAATTAAGTAAATAAATGAAAAAAAATCATGTTTTTTGTCTTCTTTTCTTAATATTTCATATTAAAAACAACTTATTCTAACAGAATACAAGTAAATTGCAGTATTTGGCAAGCACACAAGTTAGTTATCACTTGGTAATTCAGAACTAATTTTGAACTAGCGATGTATGCAACCCCATATACACTAGTTCTATAAGTCCTAGGCCCAAGTTCAATGATTCACATAGCATGAAAATCCTTTCAGAATGTCTTAAAAATACTTCCAGTTGATAATAATTGGTGAAAATGGAATTCCATCTTCATTTTGTTACAGCAAAATTACCTAGAAAATGGCTGAAAGGGCTGTGTAGAACTGCAAGTTTTAAAATTTAAAATTTCTGCAATCGATTTAACATGGTGAACTTTGCAAGCTTTGAACATGTACACATGAATGGTCAAGGCCATAATGCAACAACATTACGTGATGTACACTGTACGTACACTGTGCAGTGGGACTAGTCTTTAAAATGAGAGCAGTGTGTTAGCCTTGTACAGTAAAAAATGGGCATGACTGAAATAAGTTTCATTGAGGAAAACTTTTTTTGTGACGGGTTGCCAGATTGCAAAATAATGGACTGACTTGCGCATAACATAACATAATTTGCGTAGGCCCAGGTCTGTAGTGCTAGTGCAGGTGGGGAATCCCAATTTCTTTAAATGTATATGGATTACTGCTTTTATCCTCGCGTGATAGGAAATTCAGAATTGTTGAGTATGAGTGAGATATGTGCAAGATGGGATTTTCAAAGGTTTGCATTAACCCGATTGTTTTTTGACAAAATATGATTTCCCACCACACGGTCTTAATTAAATTGACAGTGTAAATTGTGTAATAGCCGGAAGAGGTTAGAATTAATCATTGACGCACACATTATAATTTATACAAAACGGCTAATAACTTTTGTTGGATACACATTTTTTTGTTCAAACCTTTCCATGAATTCATTTTCTCTCTACTGCCTATAAGTTTTTGTTTGTTGGGAAAAAATATTTCCCCCCTCCCTCCCATGACATTTGCTAAAGACGTAATAATTTGTGCTACATATTCATAATCTTCAAAGTAATTTTTTGTCTCACTCACATTCCCGATACTGTATTTGTGTGTTAACACAACTATCATGAGTTCCGTTACGTATTTACCGCGTATACATATGATACTTGTAAGAGCATTACTTTGTTTAAGAGTTTTTACACATGCGCAGCAGCCTTCTGACTATTATTTATTTGTTTCTCTTTATACAAGTATTTCTTATGACAATAATGGTGTATGCTAAGTCCAATTAAAAACAAGGAATTTGCTTTTTTATTGACGAAAATGTTTGAAAAATGAAAATTGATCTGGAACAGTGTTTTTCTTTATTTAGCACAAACAGTGGTGAAAAATTTAAAATTTGACCCCTGATCTATGACCTACTGCATAGTTATCTTGAGTGAATGAATCTCATGCATTCAGCTAATGTTTGTCCTTTGACGTTTGTTGTGATGACATTATCTGTATTGGATACATCTGTGACCGACTGTATGGCCATCTAGAGTGGATGAATCTCATGTATTCAGCTTTTTTTTGACATTTGTTGTGATAACGATATCTTTGGTGGATACATTATTGACTGGCTACATTGTCATCTTAAGTAGATGAATCTCATGTAAGCATCATTTGTTTGTCCTTCGTTTACGTTTGTTGTGATGACATTATCTGTGTTGGTTATATCTATAACCAACTGCATAGTCATCTAGAGTGGATGAAGCTTATGTATCTAGCTTTTGGTTGTTGATATTTGTTGTAATGACATTATCTGTAGTACATACATCAATGGCTGGCTGCATAGTCATCTTGAGTGGATAAATCTTATATATCCAGCTTTTCTTTGTCCTTCAATGACGGTTATTGTAATGACATTATCTGTGCTGGCTACATTTATGATTAAGTACATAGTCATTTTGAGTGGATGAATCTTATGTAACCAGCTTTTGTTTGTCCTTTGACATTTTTTGTGATGACATCTGTGGTATATACATCTCATGTATTCAGGTTTTGTTTGTCCTTTGTTGAGGTTTGTTGTTATGACATTTTGTGTGGTGGATACATCTAAGACCGCGTGCATAGTTCAGAGTGGATGAAACTCATGATGAAACTCATGTATTCAGCTTTTGTTTGTCCTTCGTTGATGTTTTTTTTCATTACATCCATGACTGGATACATAGTCATCTTGATTGGATGAATCTAATGTTTCTAGTTTTTGTCTGTTTTTCTTTGATGCTTATTGTGATGACATCTTTGGTGGATACATCTAAGACCGGCTGCATAGTCATCTACAGTGGAGGAATCTCATGTATGCAGCTTTTGTTTGTTCTGCGTTGACATTTGTTGTGATGACACTTTATGTGGTGGATACATCTAAGACCAGCTGCATAGTCATCTACAGTGGAGGAATCTCATGTATGCAGCTTTTGTTTGTTCTGTGTTGACATTTGTTGTGATGACACTTTATGTGGTGGATACATCTAAGACCAGCTGCATAGTCATCTACAGTGGAGGAATCTCATGTATGCAGCTTTTGTTTGTTCTGTGTTGACATTTGTTGTGATGACACTTTATGTGGTGGATACATCTAAGACCAGCTGCATAGTCATCTACAGTGGAGGAATCTCATGTATGCAGCTTTTGTTTGTTCTGTGTTGACATTTGTTGTGATGACACTTTATGTGGTGGATACATCTAAGACCAGCTGCATAGTCATCTACAGTGGAGGAATCTCATGTATGCAGCTTTTGTTTGTTCTGTGTTGACATTTGTTGTGATGACATTTTATGTGGTGGATACATCTAAGACCAGCTGCATAGTCATCTACAGTGGAGGAATCTCATGTATGCAGCTTTTGTTTGTTCTGTGTTGACATTTGTTGTGATGACACTTTATGTGGTGGATACATCTAAGACCAGCTGCATAGTCATCTACAGTGGAGGAATCTCATGTATGCAGCTTTTGTTTGTTCTGTGTTGACATTTGTTGTGATGACACTTTATGTGGTGGATACATCTAAGACCAGCTGCATAGTCATCTACAGTGGAGGAATCTCATGTATGCAGCTTTTGTTTGTTCTGTGTTGACATTTGTTGTGATGACACTTTATGTGGTGGATACATCTAAGACCAGCTGCATAGTCATCTACAGTGGAGGAATCTCATGTATGCAGCTTTTGTTTGTTCTGTGTTGACATTTGTTGTGATGACACTTTATGTGGTGGATACATCTAAGACCAGCTGCATAGTCATCTACAGTGGAGGAATCTCATGTATGCAGCTTTTGTTTGTTCTGTGTTGACATTTGTTGTGATGACACTTTATGTGGTGGATACATCTAAGACCGGCTGCATAGTCATCTACAGTGGAGGAATCTCATGTATGCAGCTTTTGTTTGTTCTGTGTTGACATTTGTTGTGATGACATTTTATGTGGTGGATACATCTAAGACCAGCTGCATAGTCATCTACAGTGGAGGAATCTCATGTATGCAGCTTTTGTTTGTTCTGTGTTGACATTTGTTGTGATGACACTTTATGTGGTGGATACATCTAAGACCAGCTGCATAGTCATCTACAGTGGAGGAATCTCATGTATGCAGCTTTTGTTTGTTCTATGTTGACATTTGTTGTGATGACATTTTATGTGGTGGATACATCTAAGACCAGCTGCATAGTCATCTACAGTGGAGGAATCTCATGTATGCAGCTTTTGTTTGTTCTGTGTTGACATTTGTTGTGATGACACTTTATGTGGTGGATACATCTAAGACCAGCTGCATAGTCATCTACAGTGGAGGAATCTCATGTATGCAGCTTTTGTTTGTTCTGCGTTGACATTTCTTGTGATGACACTTTATGTGGTGGATACATCTAAGACCGGCTGCATAGTCATCTACAGTGGAGGAATCTCATGTATGCAGCTTTTGTTTGTTCTGTGTTGACATTTGTTGTGATGACACTTTATGTGGTGGATACATCTAAGACCAGCTGCATAGTCATCTACAGTGGAGGAATCTCATGTATGCAGCTTTTGTTTGTTCTGTGTTGACATTTGTTGTGATGACACTTTATGTGGTGGATACATCTAAGACCAGCTGCATAGTCATCTACAGTGGAGGAATCTCATGTATGCAGCTTTTGTTTGTTCTGTGTTGACATTTGTTGTGATGACACTTTATGTGGTGGATACATCTAAGACCAGCTGCATAGTCATCTACAGTGGAGAAATCTCATGTATGCAGCTTTTGTTTGTTCTGTGTTGACATTTGTTGTGATGACACTTTATGTGGTGGATACATCTAAGACCAGCTGCATAGTCATCTACAGTGGAGGAATCTCATGTATGCAGCTTTTGTTTGTTCTGTGTTGACATTTGTTGTGATGACACTTTATGTGGTGGATACATCTAAGACCAGCTGCATAGTCATCTACAGTGGAGGAATCTCATGTATGCAGCTTTTGTTTGTTCTGTGTTGACATTTGTTGTGATGACACTTTATGTGGTGGATACATCTAAGACCAGCTGCATAGTCATCTACAGTGGAGGAATCTCATGTATGCAGCTTTTGTTTGTTCTGTGTTGACATTTGTTGTGATGACATTTTATGTGGTGGATACATCTAAGACCAGCTGCATAGTCATCTACAGTGGAGGAATCTCATGTATGCAGCTTTTGTTTGTTCTGTGTTGACATTTGTTGTGATGACACTTTATGTGGTGGATACATCTAAGACCAGCTGCATAGTCATCTACAGTGGAGGAATCTCATGTATGCAGCTTTTGTTTGTTCTGTGTTGACATTTGTTGTGATGACATTTTATGTGGTGGATACATCTAAGACCAGCTGCATAGTCATCTACAGTGGAGGAATCTCATGTATGCAGCTTTTGTTTGTTCTGTGTTGACATTTGTTGTGATGACACTTTATGTGGTGGATACATCTAAGACCAGCTGCATAGTCATCTACAGTGGAGGAATCTTGCATGTTCAAGTGTTGTTGGTTGTGGTTTTCTGTGATGACTATCTATGATGGCTAAAGTTGCAAGATAGTTGCTTTGTCATTTGGTATGGCTGTATCAGGTGGTTTTGTCTGAGCTTGCTGTCTATGGGAATAACTGTTTAGTCATCTAAGTGTGGCTAAATCTGGCTATCAATGATCCAACCTTGATTTGTGAAATAAGAGTTTGGCTTCATCTATGGATGGCTGTTACATCATTTGCTATGTATGCATGTAATGCTTACATCTATGATTGCTGCTTATGTGAATAATGTTTTAGTCATCTAATGTGGATGAATCCAGCTATCAATACCCCAACAATGATTGGTGAAATCAAGAACTTAGATTTATCTATGGATGGCTGCTATTTCATTTGTAATGAATGCCCCTGGTGGTTTCATTTAAGATTGCTGCCTGTTTAGATATCAAATGTGGATGATCAATTACCCAGCAGTGATTGATAAAATCAAGAGTTTGGCTTCATCTATGGATGGCTGTTACATCATTTGCTATGTATGCATGTGATGCTTACATCTATGATTGCTGCTTATGTGAATAATGTTTTAGTCATCTAATGTGGATGAATCCAGCTATCAATAACCCAACAATGACTGGTGAAATCAAGAACTTAGATTTATCTACGGATGGCTGCTATTTCATTTGTAATGAATGCCCCTGCTGGTTTCATCTAAGATTGCTGCCTGTTTAGTTATCAAATGTGGATGAATGCAGCTATTAATTACCCAACATTGAGTGGTATAATCAAGAGTTTGGCTTTATCTATGGATGGCTGTTACATCATTTGGCATGGATGCTTCTGGTGGTTTCATATATAATCACTGCCTATGCAATTTACTGTTTAGTCATCTAGTGTGGATGAAACTGTTTAGTCATCCAGTGTGGATAAATATAACTATTAACGGCCCAACATTGAGTGGTATAATCAAGAGTTTGGCTTTATCTATGGATGGCTGTTACATCATTTGGCATGGATGCTTCTGGTGGTTTCATATATAATCACTGCCTATGCAATTTACTGTTTAGTCATCTAGTGTGGATGAAACTGTTTAGTCATCCAGTGTGGATAAATATAACTATTAACGGCCCAACATTGAGTGGTATAATCAAGAGTTTGGCTTTATCTATGGATGGCTGTTACATCATTTGGCATGGATGCTTCTGGTGGTTTCATATATAATCACTGCCTATGCAATTTACTGTTTAGTCATCTAGTGTGGATGAAACTGTTTAGTCATCCAGTGTGGATAAATATAATTATTAACGGCCCAACATTGAGTGGTATAATCAAGAGTTTGGCTTTATCTATGGATGGCTGTTACATCATTTGGCATGGATGCTTCTGGTGGTTTCATATATAATCACTGCCTATGCAATTTACTGTTTAGTCATCTAGTGTGGATGAAACTGTTTAGTCATCCAGTGTGGATAAATATAACTATTAACGGCCCAACATTGAGTGGTATAATCAAGAGTTTGGCTTTATCTATGGATGGCTGTTACATCATTTGGCATGGATGCTTCTGGTGGTTTCATATATAATCACTGCCTATGCAATTTACTGTTTAGTCATCTAGTGTGGATGAAACTGTTTAGTCATCCAGTGTGGATAAATATAACTATTAACGCCCAACATTGAGTGGTATAATCAAGAGTTTGGCTTTATCTATGGATGGCTGTTACATCATTTGGCATGGATGCTTCTGCTGGTTTCATATATAATCACTGCCTATGCAATTTACTGTTTAGTCATCTAGTGTGGATGAAACTGTTTAGTCATCCAGTGTGGATAAATATAACTATTAACGGCCCAACATTGAGTGGTATAATCAAGAGTTTGGCTTTATCTATGGATGGCTGTTACATCATTTGGCATGGATGCTTCTGCTGGTTTCATATATAATCACTGCCTATGCAATTTACTGTTTAGTCATCTAGTGTGGATGAAACTGTTTAGTCATCCAGTGTGGATAAATATAACTAATAACGGCCCAACATTGAGTGGTATAATCAAGAGTTTGGCTTTATCTATGGATGGCTGTTACATCATTTGGCATGGATGCTTCTGCTGGTTTCATATATAATCACTGCCTATGCAATTTACTGTTTAGTCATCTAGTGTGGATGAAACTGTTTAGTCATCCAGTGTGGATAAATATAACTATTAACGGCCCAACATTGAGTGGTATAATCAAGAGTTTGGCTTTATCTATGGATGGCTGTTACATCATTTGGCATGGATGCTTCTGGTGGTTTCATATATAATCACTGCCTATGCAATTTACTGTTTAGTCATCTAGTGTGGATGAAACTGTTTAGTCATCCAGTGTGGATAAATATAACTATTAACGCCCAACATTGAGTGGTATAATCAAGAGTTTGGCTTTATCTATGGATGGCTGTTACATCATTTGGCATGGATGCTTCTGGTGGTTTCATATAATAATCACTGTTTGTCCTACTGTTTGCAATTTACTGTTTAGTCATCTAGTGTGGATGAAACTGTTTAGTCATCCAGTGTGGATAAATATAACTATTAACGGCCCAACATTGAGTGGTATAATCAAGAGTTTGGCTTTATCTATGGATGGCTGTTACATCATTTGGCATGGATGCTTCTGGTGGTTTCATATATAATCACTGCCTATGCAATTTACTGTTTAGTCATCTAGTGTGGATGAAACTGTTTAGTCATCCAGTGTGGATAAATATAACTATTAACGGCCCAACATTGAGTGGTATAATCAAGAGTTTGGCTTTATCTATGGATGGCTGTTACATCATTTGGCATGGATGCTTCTGCTGGTTTCATATATAATCACTGCCTATGCAATTTACTGTTTAGTCATCTAGTGTGGATGAAACTGTCTAGTCATCCAGTGTGGATGAATGCAGCTATTAATTACCCAACATTGAGTGGTATAATCAAGAGTTTGGCTTTATCTATGGATGGCTGTTACATCATTTGGCATGGATGCTTCTGCTGGTTTCATATATAATCACTGCCTATGCAATTTACTGTTTAGTCATCTAGTGTGGATGAAACTGTTTAGTCATCCAGTGTGGATAAATATAACTATTAACGGCCCAACATTGAGTGGTATAATCAAGAGTTTGGCTTCATCTATGGATGGCTGTTACATCATTTGGCATGGATGCTTCTGCTGGTTTCATATATAATCACTGCCTATGCAATTTACTGTTTAGTCATCTAGTGTGGATGAAACTGTTTAGTCATCCAGTGTGGATAAATATAACTATTAACGACCCAACATTGAGTGGTATAATCAAGAGTTTGGCTTTATCTATGGATGGCTGTTACATCATTTGGCATGGATGCTTCTGCTGGTTTCATATATAATCACTGCCTATGCAATTTACTGTTTAGTCATCTAGTGTGGATGAAACTGTTTAGTCATCCAGTGTGGATAAATATAACTATTAACGGCCCAACATTGAGTGGTATAATCAAGAGTTTGGCTTTATCTATGGATGGCTGTTACATCATTTGGCATGGATGCTTCTGCTGGTTTCATATATAATCACTGCCTATGCAATTTACTGTTTAGTCATCTAGTGTGGATGAAACTGTTTAGTCATCCAGTGTGGATAAATATAACTATTAACGCCCAACATTGAGTGGTATAATCAAGAGTTTGGCTTTATCTATGGATGGCTGTTACATCATTTGGCATGGATGCTTCTGCTGGTTTCATATATAATCACTGCCTATGCAATTTACTGTTTAGTCATCTAGTGTGGATGAAACTGTTTAGTCATCCAGTGTGGATAAATATAACTATTAACGGCCCAACATTGAGTGGTATAATCAAGAGTTTGGCTTTATCTATGGATGGCTGTTACATCATTTGGCATGGATGCTTCTGCTGGTTTCATATATAATCACTGCCTATGCAATTTACTGTTTAGTCATCTAGTGTGGATGAAACTGTTTAGTCATCCAGTGTGGATAAATATAACTATTAACGGCCCAACATTGAGTGGTATAATCAAGAGTTTGGCTTTATCTATGGATGGCTGTTACATCATTTGGCATGGATGCTTCTGCTGGTTTCATATATAATCACTGCCTATGCAATTTACTGTTTAGTCATCTAGTGTGGATGAAACTGTTTAGTCATCCAGTGTGGATAAATATAACTATTAACGGCCCAACATTGAGTGGTATAATCAAGAGTTTGGCTTTATCTATGGATGGCTGTTACATCATTTGGCATGGATGCTTCTGGTGGTTTCATATATAATCACTGCCTATGCAATTTACTGTTTAGTCATCTAGTGTGGATGAAACTGTTTAGTCATCCAGTGTGGATAAATATAACTATTAACGGCCCAACATTGAGTGGTATAATCAAGAGTTTGGCTTTATCTATGGATGGCTGTTACATCATTTGGCATGGATGCTTCTGCTGGTTTCATATATAATCACTGCCTATGCAATTTACTGTTTAGTCATCCAGTGTGGATGAAACTGTTTAGTCATCCAGTGTGGATAAATATAACTATTAACGGCCCAACATTGAGTGGTATAATCAAGAGTTTGGCTTTATCTATGGATGGCTGTTACATCATTTGGCATGGATGCTTCTGGTGGTTTCATATATAATCACTGCCTATGCAATTTACTGTTTAGTCATCTAGTGTGGATGAAACTGTCTAGTCATCCAGTGTGGATGAATGCAGCTATTAATTACCCAACATTGAGTGGTATAATCAAGAGTTTGGCTTTATCTATGGATGGCTGTTACATCATTTGGCATGGATGCTTCTGCTGGTTTCATATATAATCACTGCCTATGCAATTTACTGTTTAGTCATCTAGTGTGGATGAAACGTGTGGATAAATATAACTATTAACGGCCCAACATTGAGTGGTATAATCAAGAGTTTGGCTTCATCTATGGATGGCTGTTACATCATTTGGCATGGATGCTTCTGCTGGTTTCATATATAATCACTGCCTATGCAATTTACTGTTTAGTCATCTAGTGTGGATGAAACTGTTTAGTCATCCAGTGTGGATAAATATAACTATTAACGACCCAACATTGAGTGGTATAATCAAGAGTTTGGCTTCATCTTTGTAAATAGCTTTTTGGGGGCAGATTTTAGGGTTTGTTATGTTTATATACAAAAGTGGTGCTTTTTGTTTCTATGATTGTCCTTGTCAAAAAGCTTTTGCTCCTCAGCTTAAATTTCTCTGTAGTTTAAGTGATTATTATAGCTAAAATTCCCCCTCCCCCTTCCTCCCTCCCTCCCCTGATATCTGCAGCTTTTGGAGAAAGCAGAAAAGATCATCAATGAGGTTTGCCAATTTCTCAATTGTACTAGTTTAGAGGGTTTTACTAATTATTGCTGGACAAAAAAACCATTGCAAATGTTCAGGATTTCCTTTTTCATTACTTTTTGAAATGTATAGCTCTCTTCATCTTCCATTTCCTTATCATATTATTTAAGATTCACCACCATTGTTTTCATGCACTTAATATATATTAAAACATCCATTGTTTGGGTTTGTTTCATTGGTAATATGCTCTCTTTTATGTTGTAGAACTCCAGCCAGTCAGCATTAAAGACAGGAGGTACTCAAATATCCTCAGCACACCAAAGAAACACAAGATAAAGAGAAGCAGTGTGTTAACCTTCTCTCCTGTAAGTCTGTTCGTACTCTGTTGATAGACGTATGTTAAGATATCTATTCTAGAGGTCGGATATCTGGGAACGTTGTGGTGCACGGCGACGTAACAATGCTTTTTTGATGATCTCAAACTTAAGTCAAAGAGAAAAACAAAGAGTCAGTTATCATTGCAGTCAATAGGAGAAAAACATTTTTTTGTGTAATTTTTCAACGAATACTGGACAGAGTTTAGTTTTATTCAAATGTGTTGTGTATTAGATAATAGTTTCCAACCTTTATGAGCAGAGATCACATTAACGACAAATTTGTTGTATATTACGCCATGGCTGAAATTTCTTACGACACAGGTTGTACCTGCTTCGTAAGATTTTTATTAACATTAATGAAAATCATGAATATCTTACCTTTCTGATGCAGTTCAAAGTTTTATTTCCCACAAAAATGATTTTGAATTACTCATATAGTAAAAAGAAAAATGAGACTAACAGCCGAATGATTCAACATGCCCGTAGTAACATAAACACATATAGGCTAGTACATAGGCCCTATGCATGATGTACGTACACTGTACAGTGTACGTGAAAGTTTTGATGTTGTTTTGAATGCAGGCTGTCAATTGTCAACGATATTATTAACTAGGATTCTACTTTCCTCGTGTATTGTGCTGATCGTGTATCTGTGAAGTGATCACAATCTGCAAGTCAAGTTACTATACTCTAAAGAAGTAAGCCTGTTCGAGATCTGAATAGTATATTATTGTTGACAGTTGGTCAAAGTTCACTAAAACCTCATGAAAGTTTGGATACGATAAACAAAAGTATCTTATAGTTTATTTCAGGATTGTTAACCCAAATTTCATGATTTAACAATCATCATTATATAGGATTGGGTATGAACTTTTTCTTAATATTTTGTATGATAATAATAGTCAGATTTTTTAATGTTTTTGATATTTTAAGTGCAATTTTCATTCACTTTATTTAGTGAGGCAGGCCTACACTAGTGTGTGTGTTAACAATTACTTGCAAGCTTGGCTAGCACGCAGTGCCCTGTACATTACGCAGTGCCCTGTACATTACGCAGTGCCCTGTACATTACGCAGTGCCCTGTACATTATGCAGTGCCCTGTACATTATGCAGTGCCCTGTACATTATGCAGTGCCCTGTACATTATGCAGTGCCCTGTACATACGACGGCAAACTTACAAAATATAGCGGCAAATTGCCAAAATATGGCGGCAAATTGTTAAAATACGCCAAAATTTAAGGGCTTGTTGTAACCAAATACGCCAGACAAAAAATTACAACGCAACCTCAGTATATGAGTACCATTAATTTTCGCTGACTGGCTGAGGCGACACAAGTATTCATAAAAAAATATCCCATTGACTGTAATAATAAACTTTCCCCTTCAAGTCGGCAAAACCGTACTGAGCTTGTACACGGTTGCATCGACTCCGACCACAAGAATGGACAAGTAGAAACAGCTCGAGGTTTAATGAAAGAAATTTACTATAGATCATAACAATAGCAAAAACATTTGATCAAAATCAGTTTAATATTCTAAGGCCTTATTGTAATAAATTATGCAAATATTATTGAAATTTATGACATCACAACAAGAAAATGTATAAATTTTCTAATGTTAGCTTACTGTTTTTCAATCCTACACTTATGGTATTTGAATGGAAGCAGTTGTATATGATGAAGAAGTTTTGAATCTCCATTATAACCTAAATAATAATTTAACAGGGGAAAACAATCTGATGATTTTGGTGACTGAAATTCAGTGCCTGAAATTTCGGACAGAAATTGGAAGAACTAAATTCTTGTATACTTTACAACTTTTGCATATATTAAGAATTACTTAAACTTTGATTAAAGGAGACATAAAAGAGACATAAAGTCTGATACAATCCTTATTCTATATGATAGAGGAATAAAATTTAAGCCAACTATCAAAACACAGCAAGTCAAAATTTTATTCGTTATCTCAAGTTATTCATGTTTGAATGCAACACATGGAGGCTGCCACTTTGTTCAATTCTGTATTGAAATCATGTGCATCATCAAACTATTTCTCCAATGGGGACAAGAATTATAATGTACTTTATTCATTGTATTAAAGTTTTTATTTAAACAAAAATGTGACACAACGTTTTAACAGCATTCTTTGAGCAGTATGAAACTCAAAATTTAAAAAAAAAAATTATCCTATGAAATAATGATTATGTCAGGCTTTTGATGTCTCCTTTAACCATAAGTCTGAAACTACAGACACTAGTTTAGTAGTTTGGAATCTATTCTTATTCTGTCCAGGAGGAGGGGGGGGGGGGCGGTATTCAGAATTTTCTTCCTGGTGCTGGCAAACTCTCTTATTTCTCCATTATACCTCGAACACAAACAACATCGATTGGTGTGCATGAATTTTGAATGTACATTTCATAAGATCATATTGTAGGTTGAAAAAAACATAGTCAAGTAAAATTCTGTAGCCTTAGTCATGTTTAAGGACATGTCTAAGAGTTTTGGAAAGTAAAGTTGGAAGTTTGACAAGTTGAAAAAACTTTTACAGCTTTGAGAGATAAGCTATAAGCTTGAATGAATATCCAACAAAGCAAATGAGATATTTATGCAGCCTTATTTTGATTCTGTAAAAGTTTTTTTTAACTTCTGTTTGTACCATCATAACTGATTTCTTTTTCTCCCAACAGCAAAGAAGAAACTCAAAACAAGTGAGCTTTCCAAGCGAGCATTTGGAACACGAGGTGGAAGCAAAAAGTACTCTTATTCAGCACCTTATTGCTGCACCATCTGGTGGCATACTGAAAAGGGTAAAAAAAAATCTTATAAAACTTCTTTATTGCAACGATTTTAGTTATCATAGAAATATTGACTTGGACTATTTGCCTTTTCAGTAGGGTTTGCTTTCTACATAATTTCAATACATTTAAAAGAAATATTTGAATCTGATATATAACAAATCCTGTTTTGCTGAAAGGTTTGCATATGTATAATTGTTGCATTATATAATTTCAAACATATTCAATAGCAAAACATTACTAGTGCTGTCACGACATGGCTCTATTACATATCGATCATCATGGAGAAAAGTATTGCGATATATTGGTATATCGCGATACTTTACAAGAAACCTGACTCATGACACAAATTGCTGATATCACTAACAATACTACTTCTTTTATGATGAACGCAAGAAAAAATGTTTTGCAGATCTAGCAGACGACATGATTGTGTGACTATTACGTTTATCATGCATCAAGCACGTGTTTGGTAATTCAGTCAATGTGACCATGAATCATCGAAGTGAGAGGCATGTTCTGGGCCAATTTTTCGTTCTTTTTGCCAACTTACATCAGAACGCGCCAGTGTGGGGTGACTGAGCACGATTTATAATTAGCTTTTTTATCTTTCAGGTTATTTTTGCACATTTTTAATGGCCTAAACTTAACTTTAAGATTTAGTACCGTAACATTAGAATTGTAACGTACGAAGTAGCCTAGCCTAGTTGCGCAAAAATTTCTTAGTGTAGGTATTAATTTTTGGTATCGCAATATGTTGCGAGAGGCATATTTAATGTTGTGGAAAAAGAGATATCGCGATAATTGACATGTCATGACAGCACTAAACATTACAAATGATAATATTTAACTATATTTTTAGAAGTATTTTTCCTTTTCTGTCTTTCCATTTATGTTTTGTTATTTTAAAAATGTTTTTTTTCTTCACTGACTTGCAGTGAACCATCTGATTGATCTATCAGGTAGAGTAACTCAGTTTTATTTTAGTGTGTTGTAGCTAGATATATCATTATTCACACCTTGAAAATATGTTGTTTGGTTATTGGTGTTCCCTTATGTTGTAAAATATGTTTGATTTTTATTGTAGAGAAAAGTGAGTACCTTGTTGCAACCTTTAACAAGCACACCCCAGAAGAGTGTCGGCAACAGGGTGAAGTCTAGGAGGAACTTCTTTGATTTATCAGTAAGTTTCTTTCAGAGGTGTAGAAGACATCTCTTTCCTGGTTGCATGCTTTTTTCCCGGTTGGGAGGTAAAATTGGGAAATTATTAACATTTAGTTAAATTATTGGAAATTCTGAAAGTGACAAAACAAAATCCAAAAATGATGGAAATTTTCAGACAATTTCCTAAAAATGATGAAAATTTCCAGGAAATTAATTGAAGTAATTGTCCTATCATAAAGGAAAGTTTACAAAAATTTCCAGATCATTACCACCAACATTTGTTTTGATATACCTGTGCAATTTTTCTGCATTCAATTGGGGTATTTTGAGGGTTCTTGTCCACTTGAAAGGTGACCCGTCTTCACCTCTGGTCCTTTTGGTTTTGCTGTATTATAAAAATTGTGGTTGATGACGTTAACATTCAAGTCACAAAATATGATAAAACACATCAAAAAAATGTTCATATATTTCACTTTCTTGTAAGATTTTTTTCAACATAAGGTGTGACATAAGACATGTTGAGAATAACTCCCACAGCTCTGAATAAAATAAAACCTGAATGTTCAAATTATTGGAATTTAAATTCAGTCTTATAGAAGTTCTGTGAAGGAAGCAGTAGTTGACACACCTACTGCTTCATGGTCTTAAAAGTTTTGAAATTGATTTAAACAGCTTACTTTAAGAACAGGTGAAGAGATTTCTTGAGTGCTTTTGCAATGTGATCATCTACTGCAATACTTAAACAGTGATGTTTTTTTTATTAACGTGATTACATAAGTTGGTCATCTTTAGATTATAAGAGTATTAATTTAGATTTAGTCCCACAATAGCGTGCAGCGGCAATATTTTGATAGAAGATTAGATACATGTAATACACCAAGATAGCACACAACGTTGGTAAAAGGTTGGCTACATTGGTATCATGTTGAAGTTGGTAACGAACTGTAATCAACAATGGCTATGCATGTTGGCCCAACAGTTTTCTGTTTATCGCACCTACATGCACCCAACCTTTAACTTACACTTTCCCATGGTAGGGCCAATATCAACTTTAACCATCTGTTAAGGTTGGCCCAACATAATTGTGCTGTATGGGTGATGTGTGCTTTACAAGTAAGATACTTTATAGGTGTGTGGTGTTTGTGTGCTTTACTAGTAAGATACTTTATAGGTGTGTGGTGTTTGATCGTACCAAGTAAGTATTTGTTATGGACTTCATATAGTGATTGCTGACCATTCTGCTCTGTACTGAACTCTGTGTTTAAGTTTGGAACATTTGCTGGCCCATAAAATGGTAATTGATAAATGTGGCAGAATGCCTTCAATTATTAAATATAGTTGTATCTGTACCACTCTTGTCATGCTTTTATGTGGTTTAGATTTAAAAATATTCAACCTGTTTTAGCTGCAAGTTAAAAAATCTCCGGGTTTCTAGACAGTTATCTAAGTTCACAACGTTTTTCACTATATCTTTTTTCAACCATATCTTGTGTGTGAATTGTTGCAATTGTTAAAGCTATCAACATGTATTTCTTCCAGTGTCATAGTTAAGCATTACAGAAGGTTATTGCAAAATTAGATACCACTTTAATTGGAAAAAAATAAAAAGCTTTATATCATTTTTTTTAAATGTATTTTTCTCTTTTGTTTTTAGTTTAATGTATCTGCAGTTCCTTTACCTACATATAGTGATGAAGACCTCGTAAGTGTATCTTCGATCAGGAAAGATTCCAATATTACAGCTGCAAAACACTGCAAGGTAATGTCATTTATACTTGAAAGTATTTTGAAAATTCTTGGGAAATGTCATGGAGTTGTATTACAACAGTACAAGGTATCTGCCATTAGTTTTTAGGCATAGAAGAAAGTTTCCTAAAAACCACTGACCACTATCCCTTAATAACTTCTCTTGCTACCATAAACATCATGAGGATGCTGACAGGGCTTGTGGGGGCATCTCCTTTCTCGTTAGACAAGATATCCCACACAGCCCTATTCATGTGAACACTGACCTTCATGCCATCTGTATCTCTATCTCCCTCCACAAAAGCTTTACTTTTTGCAATATCTATCCTTCCCCTTCCCCCATGCCGATGTTCAGCCAACCAGCCCTAACAACCTTATTTCTCAGCTCCCCCTTCCCCTTTTATTCTTCTCGGTGACTTAAATGCCCACAATGCCCTGTGGGGCTCCAATACCCCTACCCCGAGGCAAGTTCGTCGAAAATACTCTTCGACAACACAGCCTCTCCTTACTCAACACTAACTTCCTGACCTATCTTCACCCCACCACAGGCTCCTTCACCTGCATTGACCTGCCTGTCTGCCCCCCAGCCTCCTCTTTGATTTTGGCTGGAACGTCACTGCTCACCTCTGTTGCAGTGTCCATTACCCTCTCCTGATTCATCCCAACCTTCAAACCCCCACTCACCACACCCCCATCTGGAACCTTAAGAAAGCCAGCTGGCCCCTTCGCAATACCCACTGTAAGTCTCACTTCTCCTCCATCTTCTCAAGAGTGAGGATCCCATGTCTAACTTCATGACATCCTTATCAACATTGCCTCCTGTTCCATTCCAAAACCTTTCAAGTCTCCAAACCACCCCCACCCCCAACCTCTGATTTAACGATGACTGCAAAACTGCCATCAAGAACAGGAAAAAGCCCATAGGAACTTTAAAACTAACCCGACCACCTACAACCTCGACCTCTTTCACATCAGCCATGCCAAAGCCAGGCGCACTGTCAAAGACAGTAAAACCAACACTCTCTCTCTTCTCTCACCACCACTCTCTCTTCTCTCACCACCACTAAGAAGATTTGGAGTATGGTTAACAGCTTCCACGGCATAGTGGACAAGTCTTCCACCTCCCATCTCTCTTGGAATGGCAATCTACTCACCACGAAAAAGGATGTCGCTAACCGCTCGCCGCCTCTTTCAGCAACATCTTGTCCTCAGCCAACTATTCCGATGCTTTCAAAGCCAAAAAAGCTTGCGACGAAACCCAGAGAATTACTTTTTCCTCCGACAACACCGAGAGCTACAACATCCCTCTCACCTTATCTGAATTAAAGCAAGCCATCAACGATGTTGGCTGCACTGCACCTCCAAGGACCCAGATAACATCCCCTACCAGTTACTGAAACACCTCCCCAGCAAGGCCACTGATAATCTACTCACCATCCTCAACCACATTTGGTCCTCACACTCCTTTCCCCTATCTGGAGGACAGCTATCATCACCCAAACCGGGGAAGGACAGCACCAACTCCTCCATTTACTGCCCCATCGCCCTCACCTGCTGTCTCTGCAAATATATGGAAAGGATCATCAACCAAAGACTTATCTGGTTCCTTGAGACCAACAGAATCTTCTCCCCTCACCAAAGCGGCTTCCGGAAACGTCACGATAGCTGGACCACTTAATTATGCTCGACACCGCCATCCGGGAATCCTTTGCTAAAAAGAAACAACTCAGCGCCATCTTTTCCGACCTGGTGAAAGCTTTCGACACCATTTGGAAATACAGCATTACCCACAAGCTTCACACCATCGGCCTCGGAGGTCACCTTTTCATCCTTATTCAAAACTTTCTCTCATCCAGATAGCTCCAAGTTCGTATTGGCCACACCCTCTTCAACCCCTACCCCCAAGAAGAAAGTGTCCTCAAGGCAGCATCCTCTCTCCATCTCTCTTCAACCTGAGCATTAACAATATTGTGGACAACCTCGGTCTACATGGACGACTTCACCATCTTCTACTCCCTAGCTTTTCTCTACTCGAAAATAGGCTCCAACTTAGCCTGAACTAGCTTCAAGACTGGTGCAACAATAACGGTTTTAAATTCTCCAACGATAAAACAGTGTGCATGCACTTCTGTCATTTCAACAACCTCCAACCTAAACCGAACCTTGTGCTCAAGGGCAATCGCATCCTAAAAGTTGACCACACTAAGTTCCTGGGTCTAACCCTAGACCCCAAGCTTTCCTACAAGCAATACATCACCAACCTGAAACAAAAATGCAACAACTCCTTCAACCTTCCCTTCCTCCTCTCCAACACTACGTAGGGTGTGGACCCCCACACTCTCCTCAAAATCTTCTAGCTCACCATTCGTGCCAAGCTCAACTACGGCAATATTGTCTTTTGTGTTGCTCACAACTCTAACCTCAACCACATCGACACCATCCAAAATGAAGCCGTCGGGTGCCTACAAGACCTCCCCCATCACCATCTTTTCCAGCAACCAACGAACCCCCCTTTCTGCCAAAGTGTATAAAGCTTAGCCTTTTGTACGCTTTTAGAACCCTCGCCAACACCCCGTCTACAACCTCATTAGGTATCCTAATTTTACCACCCTCTTTGATATGACTAAAACCATATCCCTTCCCTTTGACTTATGCATCAAACCTGACCCCATCGTCTGGGCATCAACCCCGCCACTCTTGGCACCTTCTTCTGGCCCACTTTTCCTTTCTGGGCCACCATGCCCCTTCCACCTACCTGGACTTTTTCACTCATCACAAAGCCCAAACCCACCCCAACCTCTTCATCAACCAAATTAAAGACACAACTACACCTCCATTTAAACTGATGGCTCTAAGGAAGGCAACAAGACAGCTGCTGCTGCCATCATCCAAGATATCACTCTCAGTAGCAGGCTTCCAAACTACTCATCCATCTTCTCGGGGAAGGCCAAGGCTATCCTGCTCGCTCTCAACTATATTGAGTACTCCCCGCTCAGACATCTTCTCAGACTCCCAAGTCTCTCCTTCTTTACTCAACCTCAAGTGGGATAACCCCATGTCCCACCTCCTCCTCCGCACACTCTTTTCGCCCAAAGTATTCTTTTCTTTTGGATACCCAGCCATGTTGGCATCTCCGGCAATGACAGCTGATTCAGCTGCTAAGCTTGCTCTTTACCTCCCCCCTACCCCCTTCCCCTAACCCCATTCTGCCATCAAAACGCTTATCGCTTCCTTTATTTGTGACAGCTGGCAAACATCATGGAACTTCTAAATTGATAACAAACTCCACAACATCCTGCCCACCTTTCCAACCAAGCCTATCATCCACAACCTTTCCCGAATAGACAACGTCCACAATACCCGCCTTAGAATAGGCCACACCCACCTCACTCACCCCTACCTCCTTACTGGCTCCCCCACCCCTCTGAATTAATTGCCATTGACCCCTCACCATCCACCATGTCCTCCTTGCATGCCTCCTATACAACCTCCCCATGGCTTTCTTCACCCCTCACAACTCCATTGCCGAGCTCTTCTGGAATAACTCCCTGGATAAAATTATCTCCTTCCTTCACCATACCTCACTCTATAACCATATTTAGTCCTCCTCCCCCATCCCCCTACCTACTTTTACCATTTCGTTTACACCCCTGCACTTCCTGTTGCAATCCCAGCTTTCTGGCTATTAGCCTCCATCCTTCTAGCAGATTTTTCCTATTATCTTTTTTCCTACCTATGGAATTATCTAACCTCTCGGGCACAATTTGATCCTTGTTGTCGCAGTGCCGTTAATCCTTCATCAAACAAACATCAGGCAAGAAGAGGCATAGGCACCTTCATGTTGCTTGATTCAAAAACTGAAAATGTCACTACATTTCTGCACAGTACATGTCAACAATCTCTAAGGCCTTTTTTTGCACTGAAAACAGAAATGTATTCTATGTTTGATGCTTATGTGAGTGAGAGGATGGGCAGGTAGGTGGATGGAGGTACATTTGATTAGTTATTCTAGGGTAGCCGCCAATCACAATCTCAATCCCAAAACATCAAAACATATGAACCCTTACACATGCCACTAAACTTCACTAGTGTGCTACCATCATAACATGCCTCAACATATATGTTGAGCTACGACATCATTGATGTTCTGGTTTTTAATATGACTTTCTCTGCCCTTTATATTTTTTCCAGTCAACATATGAGTCCCTTTCAGATGAACCTAAAGCACCGTTTCCCTCTGAAGATATTCCTGAAGTGTCATTTCCACCAAAACATTCCACTCCTAAATGCAACCTGACAAAAGGTAACGGTGATGACACCATCATAGCTAAGCATTTATTTAACAAGCTTTTGCTGCAATCCACGCCCGAAAAACAGCTGAAGAGAAGAAGCCCTGGGAGTGGACTTCCATGTAAACCCAACAAGAAGAGACAGATGCAGGAACCTTTAACTCAGTCATTTACAATCAAGATTGGGAATCAGGTAAACATTTCCAACAGCTTCAAACCTTTCTTCAATTAAATCTGAATTTACATCTACTAATTGAAAGGTTAGGTGCATGATGTACATGACAAAATATTGATCAATTCTGGTACCTTTGGTATCAATTAAATATACAAATAAATGGCTTGAGACATACCCATTTGAAGATGCTCACAGATCTCATATTTGATGTCTTTTAAATTCATGAAATTCCAGGACGTTGGTTAAGGTTAGCTACCCTGTTCTGTGCTGGCAGTTCTCTATTGGTGCTGTGCCTTTGGATCTCAACCAAAGTATGGTAGCTGTGTTATTATCTTAATATATTGTGGTGATCTTGGGTACTCTATTGTTGTACATGTTCTTTCAGTATGTCTACTGTTGCATCGTCTGCTCTCATTGACTTACCTGTAGCACCATGAAAACCTAGTATTTTTGACCTTATACCTTATAAGATTCTACTAACCGTTGTATGATGGTCCATTTGCTATCCAGCTTTAACTAGCATCTTACCCTTTTGTTTGCAGAGAAATTATTTGTTATGCACTCTACTCCCACATGACTGTTTGGGTGTTGTTCTTGTGCTGTGTGTCCCTGTTACTGTCAAATTTGCCCCTCAGAATATCAGTCCAATCTTCTGATTTTTACACTTGATAACTTGACATTAATAGACCTTTTCCCTGCTGGGGGGAATTTCTCTTTGCTACTCAACCAATCAGATGCAATTACTGGAGGAAAAATTGTAAACAACAATGCATGAGCGCATTGCCCTAATGTAAAACCTTACTGTACGCTTGGTCCCTCATGAATTGGTACGCATGAATTCCAGCAGCATACCATGGGTCCATTACGGCACGTAAAATTTGGCCATGTGAGATTATTTAAATTCCTTTTTATGGAAATTATTTATTCAGATTTGAAAAGTTCTACTGAAGCAGGCCATCATTATATAGAGAGTTGCTTAAAGATCTGTACGTACCGGTAGGTAGCAACAACTTCATTGGAAGAAAATATACTAGCACAACATTTTGCAGCATTTGGAATATCAGCCTTTTTATAGTAAATCATGGAAAATTTATTGACACCACATCAAGAAGACCTACGAAGTTCCTGATTTTTAAATTTGTGCTTCAATCCACTTGAACATAACCAGGCATTAAACAGTCAGACAATTTTCAGTGACTCCTCTTCCATACACAGGCATGTGAGACTTTAGCTATTTAGCTGATTCCAGCTATTTTTCAAGCTAATTTCACCTATCATCTGCATAATTGATAATACTTAGCTATTTTGATGAGAAAATTGATCAATTTCAGCATGTGAGACTTCAGCTATTTAGCTGATTGCAGCTATTTTCCAAGCTAATCTCACCTATTTTCTGCATGACTGACAATACTTAGCTATTTTGATGAGAAAATATATCAATTTCAGCATGTGAGACTTCAGCTATTTAGCTGATTGCAGCTATTTTCCAAGCTAATCTCACCTATTTTCTGCATAATTGACAATACTTAGCTATTTTGATGAGAAAATCAATTTGCATGTGAGAAGCTATTTAGCTGATTGCAGCTATTTTCCAAGCTAATTTTACCTATTTTTTGTATAATTGACAAAATTTAGCTATTTTGATGAACAAATTGATCCATTTCAGCTACTTTTATAAATCATCACTCGCATGTTTGCACGATACATCACAACTTTTTTCTGTAAAAATTATTCAAACTTTGATCAGCCATAACTCAGAACGGATGCTTTTGACATAATTTAAAGACTGTTATTCTGTTAGGGATTTAAATCTCTTCTGGTGGATATGAAATATCTTCTTATTATGTATGTACCTTTAATTTATTTTGCTTCTTTCTAATGTGCTTAATTTCCTAATTAAAGTCCTCTTAGAGAAATATACAATGATTTCTGTCAATGAATCTTGGAAAGCAGCTATAGCAGCTCTGTGAACCTCAAGGCTTTTGATAAGGTACGAATTCAATCATTTCTTTGTTTTCATATTTCAAGGCCAAAAGGAAGCAGCTGCAGTATACAGACAAAGGCATTGGACCAGAATGTGGTCCTGGGGTGGAGTTGCCAGAATATTCCCCAAGGGTAAAGCTGCCAGAATGTTACCCAAGGGTGAAGCTGCCAAAAATCAGCCAAAGCAGTTATCCATCTTGTGTCATTACTGTGCTTGAAGATCCACCTATAAAACCTCTGGAAGTCGGGAGCCAAAAATTCAGCGATAAAGACTTCTCCATTAAGCACCCTCAAGGTAAGTAGCATGCTCCTTTTCACAGGTCCATAGACGTGCAGCAATTTGCTTAAAAGAGTATACAAATCTGAGTAGATCAGTTCTTGAATATTAAAAAAGCACTTTTAGTTTTGATCAGTTCTTATTTCATGTGAAATTTGTAATGAATGGCTGGGCGAACGTAGAGCTCAAAATATATGGCTGGGCGAACGTAGAGCTCAAAATATATGGCTGGGCGAATGTAGAGCTCAAAATATATGGCTGGGCGAATGTAGAGCTCAAAATATATGGCTGGGCGAGCATAGAGCTCAAAATATATGGCTGGGCGAACGTAGAGCTCAAAATATATGGCTGGGCGAATGTAGAGCTTAAAATATATGGCTGGGCGAACATAGAGCTCAAAATATATGGCTAGGCAAACGTAGAGCTCAAAATATATGGCTGGGCGAACGCAGAGCTTAAAATGTATGGCTGGGCGAACATAGAGCTCAAAATGTATGGCTGGGCGAATGTAGAGCTCAAAATGTATGGCTGGGCGAACGTAGAGCTCAAAATATATGGCTGGGCGAACGTAGAGCTCAAAAGTTTAATCTGATATTTTTAATTCCTTTCCTAAAACTTAGTCATCGAAAATCTATACCGGATATAATTTTATTGGGGCATGGCAATTAAGGCTCAAAAGCTTCAGAATTTTCTGCACCTCTATAAAGAATTATGATAAACATTAAAAAAACCAAAGGATTTATAAAAGAAGACAACAAGGTCACCCTGAAATACATATCAAAATTTGCATGATATATGGAAATGATGCCTGAGATTCAAAAACTTTAAAATGGTCAATGTTTGACCAATTTGGATAAAACATTTTACTACCATGATGGTTTTGAATAGATTTTAAAGTTATTTTGGTAGTGTTCCCTCTACCTGTACATATTAAGTGTCTGCCAATAATAACAAATTAAGCTTTAAAATATTTGTGCGATGCAAAGATAGATTTTCATAATAGAGAAAAAAGTTTCCTTATTTTAAGCACAAACCTACCAAAATATTATTTCTTACGCTTTTTTTTCTTCCAACTAATAGATTGCCTGGAGATTCTACCAGATTCCATTTTTATTTGAAGATTGAACATTCTTGGAAGGAGTAATAAAACTGCATTTGAGTGCATGCATTGTTCGAGGCATCTGGAATAGTTATGGAATAAGAATAGAGATGAACTCTTTAGATAGTCAATGACAGGGGGTGTAGGAAGGGGTCATCTTTCAAGGGGGGAGGGGGCAAGAAGCCCAAAGCAGAAAAATTGCACTGGTAAATTAAGTTTTCATTCAATGTTACTGTCAATCTCCTTTGATTGACTGGAAATCTTCAATTTCCTTCCTCTTTGGGAAACTTCCTCTAAATTTGGGGAAATTTCCTTCATTTTCAGGAACTTTTCTTCATTTCCTGGAACTTTTCTTCGATGTATGGGAAATGTTGCCAAGCTTTATTTAAATTTGCATTACTTTTGAGAATTTCTTCTTAAATTTTACCAATTTTCTGTTACTAATTTCCCAATTTTACTTCCCAACCGGGAAGGTGAAATCATGCTTCCCCCTTTTAACTGGGACCTCACTTTCTATGCTTCTGGTGAAAGAGATCAGCTTTAAAATTACTTCATCAGTTGTCAAAGGTTGAGCAAGAAATCCAGAAGAAGCTGAAAAGCACCTTTTTCGAAGTGTTTTTGTATGAAAAAAACTTAAAGTAGTATATCAGTTAATGTATTTTGTTTACAATAAGTAAAGCAATTTGGAATCCACAAGAAATGTGGCTTCATATTTGCAAATTTCATCAAAAAAAGGTCTTGAAAAGTGTTACAAATTTGTACTCGGGCTGATGTATGACTGGCTGGTATGCAACAAATGAAGCATTTTTACAAGAAAATAAATTAATATTAATACGTTTTGTTTTACAAGTAAAACAATTTGGAAACCAAGGAAATGTGGCTTCAGATTTGTACTTTCAAATTCCCTATTTGTACCACCCCTCAACAATCATTAAAATGCCAAAGGCATTTATGGTATGTATGGTATATGTGATATGGGTTTTCACAAATTTATTATAATGGTCAAAAAAAGAATAAGTTAGTTTTAATTAGCAATATCACATTTTGCAGATATCAAGATTTGCCAAGTACTGAAGCTTTCAAAAAATTCACACACATAATTCAAACCCATTTCTGAAAAAAAATTCAACAAAAATAGTTTCTTTTAAGTGTTACAGTTCTTTAAATGAGAAAATGATTACATAAGGCAGGGCCATGCGAACGATTTAAAATGGGGGAGGGGGCAATTATTATAGATAAAAACCTGTAAAACTCAACCCAACTCATAAAAAAAATGTAGCATTAATTTGGACTATCTTTTGGGAAAAAGTGTGTGTGTGTGTGTGTGTGAAGAGATGAGGGGGCTTGTGAAAGAGGTACTAATTCCTCGCAATGTTGATTTATTGAGACTTCACCGGGTAATTTGACTTGCATCTGTTTCCAATGATATATTTAAACTTCAGTAGTCAAGCAAGTTCATCTTATATGAAAGAGGACTTTATACGATACAAAATTGTGAAGAAACTACATTACGCAAAGGAGATATTCCAGCTTACAGCTCTGTATTATCTCTGTAGAAATGAATAGTGTATTAAGTCTACTCTGGAAGGTTGGTGCCCCATCATCACATTCCTAGCAGTTGTTAATTTTAAAGAAAATGTATTATAACGAAAATATTTTATACCTTTCTTATTGTTTAAAATTGTTTTTCCTCAAACTTTCTTCAGGTGGTAAATGATAAAAATGCTCACTAGATTGAGTTTTACTACTTTCTTGACATATCCAATAGTTTTTAAGCCACAAAATTATTTTTTAAACTTCAATGAAATAAGATTTTATAAGGAAAGGTATTGTCCCGTATATAAATTCAGAAGTGAACACTGCCGTGCTGGTAATGTAACTTCCCGTTGTCAATTTTCCTAATTGCAAGAAATCTGTGATATCGATAACACATGTAGGTCCTAATGTTTGTTCCAGCGGATGTGTGATCGATAATATCGCAGATTTCTCACAATCAATAAGGAAAATTGAATAAAAGTTATCTTTCGTATAAGGTTGACTTACTTGACCCCTGAACTAATCTTTTAAGCCTCGGGTTGATAAAATAATAGTAGAATTGTTTTCCTCATTCTGCAAATAGAAAGTGTTTGTTAAGTATTTGCCAAAATTGTATAAAAGAGTATTTTCCATTTATATATCTATTTGAGTTGGAATATTATAATTGTTGCATTGTTTCATTGAAAAATGTTTTAATTTATGAACAAAGTCTTTATAACAAAAGAGAAACAATTCGTTTTTTTTATTTTATTGCAAAGGTCTATGCATGGGCGAGATATTTCTACCAAAAGTGAAGGGCAAAGTCACCAAATCTAATTTCCTAACCAACAATGAGGAGAAAAGATCACACTAAGATCACCATAGAAAAAATACACATTTGGAAAATAAAAACAATTATGAGGGGTGGGGGGAATGTGGCAATTGCACCCCCTGCCACCCCAGTAATCTAACCTATTGGTTCCAGAGTAGAATAGCCTTTTAGGATGAGTTTTAAAATCTGAGAAGAACTGTCCTTTAATTTTGAAATTAGCATTCCTAGTTTTCAAATAAGAGCTGATCAAAGGTCAAGGTACTTTTAATATATGCAGAATTTGATATCATTTGGTGGACACCTCAAAATCTGTTAATTAATTTTGTATAATTACTTTCCTAAATCTGCCACTGAAAAACAATTGGGAAGACTTGCTAGAATTTGATTGGGGGTAACTTTGCTGAACCATAACAAATTAATTGTAATAGAAAATCAAGGATTTACATCAAAAAATAATACCGAGGTTTCCCTGACATACATCACAAAGTTATTGATGACAAAGAGCTTAGCAGCCATTTAATATGGATTACATTAAGTCTAAACCTCACAATACATTTTGTGTCTTACACCCTGACAAAATCTCAAATCTGTCCAGGTCTATATTGCTCACAACAGAAACCACAATCCAGCACAAGCAATTACACCAGGGATTTCCACACATTTCACCTCATTTTTTTCCATGGTCATAATCTGACATTGATAGTTAAAAAAATTAACTGCAGCTGCACTGACTTTTACTCAACACAAGGACAAAAGTGGTCAATGTGTCTGGCTTGACAGTAATAATTCACAAAAAGGATGGTATTTAACAGTGAAGGGATTGTTTGTTTATTGATGAGTGATTTGAAGTGATGTTTTTGTTCAACCTTGTAGGCTTTGAGGATTTCGTACTGAAAACCATTGTGACAGATTTTCATTATGTACAGGGCTTACATAATTAAATATTTCCTACTCTTCTGAATTTGGATAATTTTCAATTTCATACATACAGTAGTATCTAGTAGGCTGTCTGGACATTAATTTTTCATATCTCATGGCAGTCACTAAAATTGTACATTTCCTTTTACCTTTGGGATAGATCTTGCATTGCTCTAGGATGATCCTACATCACTTTGAAAAGACTGTCAACCTGAAACTCACCTACAATAAGGGATAACTTTGCATTAATTTACTCTTTTTGCTGTTAAATTCATATTTGAAAGATGTTTCAATAACTATTAACATTTCAACACAATCAGGGAACAGGAATTTTCAGCAGGACTTGATTCAAAGGCACTTTTCCGTGTAATATATCCGATGAACAAATGACAAAATGGTCACAAAAATTATCTCAATCATAGCATACTGAAATTATTATTAAAGAGGGCATGACATGGGTTTTTATATGACTCACTTGATTAGTTGGACAATTTGATAGAGAATTCTTCCAAAATATGTGTTGGGTTGTAATAACAGAAATTGGAGAAAAAAGCAAATATAGTATTCGTTCTCATCAGCTCATGTTCTTGCTCATAAAAATTGGTAACCTTGTAATTACATCACTCCCAGAACGAAATTTCTTGTGACACTCTCACATCACACAAACAACATTGGCCTAGTGTTATTGTGTGTGTTCCTTGAAATTTGACATATTTACACTAGGAGTAGAAAGATTTTTCAACAATACTTTTCTTACCAAGCTGTTATTTTCTCAAACATAGGCATATTATAATAAGTCATATCTTCAAATTTCATTAAAATATATCATCGCTTTTCGAAATGCCGCATGATCTGGCCTAACACTGAAACTTGCAAGTTTATGAAGTTTATCACGACAGCATTATTTTTCTTAAATTTACATTTCACACGATAATATTATATTGTATGTACATTATTGTCACAGAATTTAAATGTAGCAAAAATGATCACGATGTATAAATTCTTACAATAGAAATTATTAGTTGAAACCAAATTACCTTCTGAATTTTCCCTACTCGGCAGCAGCCTATATAAATTCTAATGCCAAACCTAATGTAAAAATTACCCATTGACTTGGTACATTGATTCAACTTTTAATTATTGCAAACATTGACATCTATATAAACAAAATTACATCAGAAACAGCCTGATATATCAATGTCTTCTGAAGAACAGGAATTGCAATGCAATGGAGAAACTTTGCTTATGGAATAAGCACTGCATTTGTATGTATTTCAAATTCGATGATGAGATCGTTCTGGGAATGACGTCACACGTCGCTTAGCCGTTTTCAATTCTTGCATTGTCGGGAGCGTTGATTGATTAGTTTCGATTTTTTTTCATGCAAACGGTTTCTTGTCGAACTTTTGTTCATGGAATATCAAGTTTTTGATATTAATGAACTATGCAAAACTGTTATAAACTCTAACTTTTTTTTCTTTTTCAGTGTCATGCCCTCTTTAAGACAAATTGCACAAAATTAACTAATGTTCAGGACAAACCCACCCCATCCCAAAATAAAATGATCCAAACTTGCAATCTGATTTAATAAAAGAATTTATGACAAACCAGAAATTTTATTGTTTTAAAATCCCCCCAAAATATCTTCAAGCAACATATTAAAAGTATAAAATTTAATTCAAATTTCTTACTAACATGATACAATTTTGCACATTTTGACTGGACATTTCTTTGAAAACATGCACACTCCCTTATGTACAACTGTAAGTTACCCTGAGTAAAACAGTCACTAAACTGCTAAATTATTTATAATCATACAAAACTTCCTAACCAAAGTTGTTAACAATTGGCAATTAAACAAGCTTTTTAAATTTGAAAACCTAATTCCTTAATTTTGAATCCTGCCTCAATAGCATGAAGCAAAATTGGACAATTTCAAGCAATACATCGCAATACATTTTCAGTCAACAAAATTAAACTAGGGGAATTTTTAATGTATAAAATTTTCTTGTTTTGACCCCATTTTGCCTAATTTCCATGCTGGTAAATTGAAAGGATTGGCCAATCATAACCATCCATCTAAGATGAACTGATTGGCAACAAATAACAATACAAATCTCAACAGGAACTGAAACCATGCTTGGTTATTGCTAATCTTCTTTCATCATAACCAATTTACTTTAAGTGATTAAATTTGCAGATTCAAACTTTTGAAGGTCTCTATGAAATATAGAATGTCCTGAGACGGGATCATTCCACCCTTCCTTGTAATTGACCTTTCTGGGTTAGATGATTGACAGCTTTTTCAACCAATCACCAGATGATTTTGCCTAGCAACAATATCTGCATAACTAAGAGGGAAAAATCCTACGCGGTGCTGGTACAGTACAGGTTTTACTGTCCTTGATAGTGCACCTGGCCTTGGCACGGCAGATGCGAAAGAGGTCGAGGTTGTGGGTGGTCGGGTTAGTTTTTAAGTTTCTGAGGGCCCTTTTCCTGTTTTTGATGGCAATTTTGCAGTCATCTAAAAACCAGGGGTTGGGGGAATTGGGAATAGAGCAGTTGGCAATGTTGATAAGGATGCTGCTAAAGTTTGACATGGGATCCTCACCCTTAAGGAGATAGGGGGAGAGGTGTTAGTCACAGAGGGTTCCGAAAAGGGACCAGTCAGCCTTCTCGAGGTTCTAATTGGGGGTGTGGTCAAGTGGGGGTTTGAGGTTGGAGTGTATAAGAAGAGCATAATGGTCACTACCACAGAGATCAGGAGTGACCTTCCAGCTAAAATCAAGGTTGGGAGAAGAGATAGGTCGATACAGGTGAGGGAGCCTGTGGCAGGGTGAAGGTAGGTCGGGGAGTTAGTGTTGAGCAAGGAGAGGCCGTGCTGTCGAAGAGTGTTTTCGACAAGCTTGCCTCTGGGGGTGGTGGTATTGGAGCCCCACAGGGGTTTGTCCGCGTTGAAGTCACCAAAAAGGATAAAGGGGGGAGGCGAGCTGAGGGTGTTAAGGCTGGTTGGCTGAAAGTTGGTGTTGAGGGGAGATAGATATTGCAAAGAGTGAAGGTTTTGTGGAGAGAGATAGACATACAAATGGCCTGAAGGTTGGTGTTCACATGAATAGGGCTGTGTGGGATATCGTGTCCAACGAGAATGGAGATGCCCCCACAGGCCCTGTCGGCGTCCACTTGATGTTCGTGATAGCAAGTGAAGTTGTTGAGGCAATAATGAACAGTGGTTTTCAAGAAGGTTTCTTGTGGGCAGAAGACAACTGGGTTGAAGGTGGTAGCCAGAAGGTCAATTTCTTCAGAATTAGTCTCAAGGCTCCTGATGTTCTATTGTATGTTGTTAATGTTATTGTAATTGTTTGTTGCACGCCATAAAGAGGCAGAGGGTTATCTGGAGCAAGATCTGTTGGGTCTGAGTTGGCTTATTTTTGCTTTGGATCTGTCCCTGTTTCTTTGGGAGCGCTTGTTTTTAAGTTGGATGAGAAGTATGTTCAGTAATCGAACAATCCATGTTCTCTTCCGTGTCATTAAGTGGCTTTGGATGGTGGGCTGTTTGGTTGTTTGATAATTGTTAGCCAGGTTGCCTTGAGTTTGATGGCATTACAGGTGTTGGGGTAGGGGACGGCAGGAGTCTTAGAGGAAGGAAGGTTGGGGAGAGAAGTGGAGGTGGTTTGGGTTGTTGGCAATGGTGATGGGCTTAGGACTGGGTAAGAAGAGTCAGGTGAGGTCGGTTTGGGTATGTGAGTCAGTTTTAATTGTGTTAGGGAAGGGGGAAGTATTGGTGTTAGAGGAGACTGCGCTCAAGTAGGAACGTTTAGTGTGGAGGGGAGCGAGAAATTGCTTCCTGGCTTCCGGATAAGTGATGTTGGGATTAAGGGTTTTTAGTTTGGTTATTTGTTTTTCCTGAAGCCAAGTGGGGCAATCTTTTGAGGAGGGATGGTTAGCTGGGTGAATACCGTCGCAATTGGTGCAAAGCAGGGTGCTGGTGCAGGAGGTGCTGTCATGGTTCAGGGCTCCACAGTTACCACAGCGCGCTTGGCTGTGGCAGGAGTTTTTACCATGGCCATACCTCTGGCAGTTATGACAACAGAGGAGGTTAGGATTATAAGGGGTGACTGGGATTCTCAGGTAGCCAGCAGTGATGTGGGAGGGGGGAGTTGGTGTGGAAATAGTAAGGAAGATGGTATTTGTAGGTGTTTCGGCACTGTCTCTCTTGAGGACAAGACGACGGGCTTCAGTAATGTGTTGATTGGCAAATTCCTCTAGGTAGTCTTCTTCAGTCAGGTAGGCAAAGTCTCTAGTTCTGACCACACCTTTGCTGGAGTTTAGGGAATGGTGGGGGTGACTGTAATGTCAATACTAGTATTGGCTAGGGTTTTGGTGGAGAGGAGGGTGGTAGCTTGAGTGTCCCTGGTGCAGTGCACCAGGAGATCGCTGGATCTAAGGGTAGAGACCTTGGGCAGGGTACCGACAAGAACTTGGAGCACATTGTGAATGAGAAAAAGCAAATTTCTTTTTAAACTTTCTGGTTTATTGGTGGCCTGTATTATTAGAATTTTGGGGACTGGAGCTAAAGAATGGTCAATGGAGGTAGCAGGTTGGTCACGAGGAGGGGAGGGAGGGTCAAGGTAAAAGTGTTTTGTCATGATGAAAAAAAAAGCCAAGGGCCAAGAGACCCGAGGTAAGTAGAAAAAATAATCACGAAACTACTATAGGAGAACCGCTGTACAGGTAACGCTTAGGCACGAAAGTCTGGTCAGAACGGGAGGGAAGAAAAACAAAAGAATAATCTCACCGAAAGCAGATGTATATCCACAGAAAGAGAATCCCAGAAAATGAATATACAAAACAAAATTTAAGTGGTAAAGTGCAAGGTAAATTGAATTGGAATGAAAACTTGGGAGAGAATAGAATAGAAGTCATGTAGCTCTCAACACAGTAATCAGTTGTCAGTAATCAGCCTTTATGCTTCTAGAAAAGAAACCCTTAAGTCCTACACATTTCACCATTGTTAGAATAAAGGATTCAGATCTCATGACCTTCTCAGCAATTCCAGACTCTTAATCATCATTCATTTACTTCATATACATCCATCTTACAAAAGCAAACAATGCATCTAATTTTCATGAATTCCACAAATTCCTTTCTATTTTCTTCACAAACTTGGTGAGGGAAGCTTACACAATGACGCACATGCACTAATTGTTGTCATAGAAACCCTGCAGTCACGATTTTTGCTCATAAAAAGAAATATTCAACTTTCTTAATGGATATTCTCAGCAGGAACGTCTCACTTCTATGAAGAAAACAATAAGGTCTGCATATTGCAAATCTGGTCTATAGGAAGTAGGCTCATTTCTTCTTTTTCTTCGGTTTGGCTTTCAGTGATGGATCTATATCATCAGGTGATAAGCCTTTGACTGCAAACAGCCTGCGTGCTCGTTCCTCTAAGGTACCACCACATTTGAGTCCTCTATTCATCAGCTCTGCTTTTAACAACTCCAGACCAAACGTTTCCAGTTCTTTCACTGATGTAATTTCTTCCAAGTTGAGCTCCTTTTTCTCCTATCGAAATGAATGAGAAATGAATTAGTTACGTTGTACTCTTGCATAAATGTTACTAGCTTAAATTAGATCTTTAATAAAAGTCCTTTCCATTGTTTCCAAATCTTTAAGAAATAAACATTAATAACAACAGCAGCATCAAGCTGAGGAAGCCTGGAAGAGAAACAGCTTAGACCACCGTTACCAAAATAGAGAGCACAATATATCAAACAAAGCATCTAATTAAAAAAGTTAATATACAATTTACCAACCCAATATTGATGCTACCACCTTAACATCTGCCCTCCCCACATACATAACCTGTCAAACCACCCCAAGTTCCATTTCTCTTTAAGAAAGGTTTAAATCTTGACTTTTTGCTCAAAAGATGCAGTGTTCAAGAACACTATATTTCATGGTTATAAATAATCTTGGCTTATTATAGATTACTTACTTGTACCTCGTTAACTGGAGTCCCCTCTGTACATGTAGGTGACTTCAACATCTGTAACAAAGTATGTTCTGCTGATGACACTGAGTTGTCCACCTTTCCTTTGGAATCCTTCTTGCCACCATACTGAGGTTTCACGTCACCCTCCTGAGGGATATCCACCTCCTTAGAATTCATGTCCCTCTCAGAGTTCTTGTCCCTCTCAGAGTTAATGTCCCTCTTCTGAGGGCTCATGTTCCCCTCCTGAGGGCTCACATTCTTTTCCTGAGGGATCACGTTAGAGCTTATGTCCTCATGAGGGCTCATGTTTCCCTCCTGAGGGCTCATGTTCCCCTCCTGAGGGCTCATGTTCCCCTCTTGAGGGCTCACATTCCCTTCCTGAGTGATTACATTAGAGCTTATGTCTCCCTCATGAGGGCTCACTTTTTCATCCTTAGAGCTCATGTCCTCCTGAGGGTTTATGTTCCCCTCTTGAGGGCTCACATCCTTCTGAGGACTTCTATCCTCCACCCGAGGGTCCATGTCCCCATCAGCATCCACTTGTTGTGAAGTAACTTGATCATCTTTCTGAATCCTCTCCTCTTCATTTGAAGTGTCTTTGTCATGATAGTGAGTATCCTTTCCATTAATAGTTTCACCATCCTCTGGAGTCTCTTGGTCTGAAATATCAGCATCAGAATCTTCATCACTGTCCGCACCATCAATACCAATCCTGAGGAAAACAAATCAGCAGATAATAAATGAAACAGACAATTATCAAGGATGGTGCAACCGAGGGGGCAGGAGGGCATGCGACTTCCCATTTTTGTAAAGTTTTCAGTGATGAAAAAACACCACCTTTTATACGCTATTTTTCTTGTTCCTCACACATGAACTCTTTTATCTAGTTACTCCCTAAAACATGCACCTTTTTTTCAATCTACAAGTACATGTAGTTACTAACTCCATATTTAAATACAAATGAAGCTTTCACTTCTGCATATCCCTTTCCTTCATGATAACAAATAGGAAGAACACTTTTGAATTCAGCTAATCAGAGGGTGCTCCTTCAAATTCAAACTTCACCGCTAATGGCAATAACATGATGTATCAACTTGAAACTGGTTAAAATAGTCACAAAATGGTTCACTGTCAAGCTTTAAGATATATTTAAAAACACGAAGCACATAACCATCAGTCACAAACCACCTGACACCTTACATGCAGGCCTCTCGCCATGAACTTTGTCAAAGAAGGCACAGACACTTCTAGGTACGGCTTGGGCAGTCTTCATATTTAATTGTTTTTATTTGAAAAGGGGGCACAGACCTTTGCCCCATGCCGGCTTTTGACCTGCTTGCATAATAATACAGAATAACACAAGTTGTAAAGAAACTTCTTCCACTCATGCCAACTCAGAGCATATCTTGGTCCATGGATACTGCCATGTTTCGATTGTCATAGAGCTAAGTGAAATGAATTCTCACTAGTGCTGATTCGCAAGGCACAAACCTGAAAATTGTTTTTCTCAAATATTTTAAGTCAACAGCCACAATTTGGCATTCACCCAAGCTATAAACACTATATGAAGTTTTTTCAATTTGTAAAGAAACTGGCTCCATGGGCTAATCAATCAATCAACCGATTTCATTCTTTCCACGTAATTCTTGAAAATCAAAGGAGCTCTCTGCTGAAAGGTGAGTGAGTATTTTTTTCCTAAGTCACAGGAATTTTATAATAACACTAGCCTAATTTTTGATACTTATGTCATTCAAAAATTATTTTAGTATTCATAAGAAATAATAATTTGGATTACTTTGAACATTTGCATCCAAGGTTTTCAGTACCATCACTTGCGGCACGAAAAGTGAGTTCGAATAGTCTGGAGACTCAAGAAATATATGGCCCTCACTTTTCGGCTGTTAGCTCCTTTAATATAAAAAGTTCCAATGTAACCTTGGTAATAAGTTGGTCATTGGTGAATATGCCTTACCATAGTTTAGCTTTCTTTGGCTCACCAGTCTTGGAATCCTCTGCATCTTTACGTTTTACTCCTGATGACGAGGGTACATCAGCAGATGCTTCAAGACCTGAGCAAGCAATAAAACATCACTTCATCAAATACTGCACATAGATTGATAAATCTGCACAACTAATCATTGTGACACTAAGAGGTGAAACAAGATTTAATTTTTCAGGACAACTGCATAGAGAGTATCAAAAAAATTATGTGAGTAACAACACGAAAAGAACCTCGTGCTGTATAGAATATTCCCGTGAATTTTCATTATCATACATATGGTAGAGGACCACTAAAGAAACAATTTGGTGTACAAATCATGTTTATATCTCATTGCGTTTTAGAGTTATCACATTTTAAAGATTTCATCCATGTGACCTCAAAGTGTACGATGTGATGTCATAAAGGCAGATCCAAGACAATTCTTATGTATTTCTATAAAACAAACAAAAAGTGTTTCTATTACTTTGAGTATAATGTTCATGCGCAGATGTGCAAAGCATGCTCTTATATTTGCATCTTATACCCCTATCTCAATAAGTTGTTGTTCTTTGTTGATGTTTCACAGCACCGCGACAGTCCCTAGTCAAATGTGCCAAGAGGGTGTTAGAAAACTAAGGTGCAAGATTTAGCACGGTGTGAATTATAAAGAAGCAAATAAAGGTAAGATAAGTGAGGAAGGAATAGAATGGTAGGATAGAAAAGGGAGGGAGTGTGGGTAAGGGTTAGATCAGGTGGAATAAGTTGCAATTGCAGAGGAAGGTATTGTTGTCAGAGGAGGGATTCTTCTTATAAAGATCAGAAATGGAAGTGGAGGAGGAGAGGAGAGATCTGGAGTTCCGGAATAATAAGAGGATATTCTTGATTAAGAGATCAGTGTTGCAAGTAGGGCAGACAGGTGTAGGAGAGCCGAAAAGGAGGAAGAAGTGGAAGAGAAAGAAGTGACCGAGGCGGATGCGGATGACAACAAAGTCCTCCCTATGATTGTGACTGTGTAGAGAGGAGGGTTGTCCCAATTTTGGGATTGATAGTGTGAAGTTTGTTACTGGTCTCAAGATTCCAGAAGTCTTGCCAGGTCTTCCTGAGGTAGCTGGAAATGGTAAAGTGGAAGTCAGAGTGTGGAATAAGGATAGCTGAAAGGTGGTTCGACAGAGCATTGTTGGCAGCTCTGTTGGCCCTCTCGTTGCCGGGGATACTGACGTGGCTGGGGATCCAAAAAAAGAGAATTTTCTTCCCTGAGGAAGTAAAGTTTGTTTAGGATTTGTAAGATGAGTGGATTAGACCAGAGCATGTTGAGGATGCCAGTAAGAACTGATTTTGAGTTAGAGAAGATGACGAAGCGGGAGTGGAAGGAGAGTTCTATGAAGTTTAGAGCTAGGGGGATAGTTTTTGCTTCAGCAGAGTGGATGGAGGCTTTATCAGGAAACCTTGAAAAAAGGGTGAGGCCGGGACAGACAGTAGCGGCTGCAGAGGAGCCTTCCTGAGTGGAGCTGTTGGTGAAGAGGAAGGAGTGGTCATGGAAGTGACTACTGAGTTGGCAGTATTTGGAGTGAAAGAAGGCTGGGTTGTGAAGAGCTTCCATGTAGGAGGAAAGGCCAAGGAAACCTTGGGGAGGAGGGATAACCCAGGTGGGAGTGGGGTGGATAGTGTGCCTGGCTATCATTTTGAGATAGGGAGAGGATGGAGTTCTCTAGGTACATGTACCAGCAGAGTCTGTAATCGACCATACGTTCCATTATCTTGTAGAGGCAGGAGAGCGATGGGGCGATTGTTAGTGAGGATAGACCTGTCTTTGTTGGGCTTGGGGATGGGAATAATGGTGGCCTCACTCCAAATGTTGGGGAAAGTTTTGGAGGAGTTTTTCTCAACCTCGATTTCCAGGTCGTGAAAGGAGTGTCAAACACTCATTGAAGGATATTTGGAGAAAGTGGAGGCTAAGCAGTCAGAGATGTCGTTAAGGTTGGTGATTTTTGTGTTGTTATAGATGAGGTGAGAGATATTGTTTGAGGTGCTTTTCCCTTTGAAGTTTTGGATCATGTTCCAGACTTTGGAAGGGGTGGTCTGGAGATCCAAGGAGGAGACGTAGGTTTTTCAAAAATCTTTTTGCTGAACTTGATGGTCTTCCCAGCTTTAACTCTGAATAAGCGCAAGCTATTCAGATTTGGGGAGATGGGTGGGTTTCGAAGCGACGAAGGGTTGTGTTCTATAGAGAGATTGGTTTCTTGCAATCAGTGGTGAACCAAGGTTTAAAGTTCTTCCGGGTGAAGGAGGAGGTGAGAATAGAGAAGTTGGTGATTTCCAGAACCTTGGAAGTGAGGAGAGAGACAGGGTTGTCACAAAGAAAGATGTCATTAAGAATAGAGATGCTGCATAAACTAGAATAAAGGTTCCAATCTGCGTGCTGGAATTTCCAATTTGTAGAAAAAGTGTGTGCCGAGGAGGGGAGAGTGGAAATGAGGATGGGGAAATGCTCACTTCCACAGAGCGAAGGGTGAAATCTCCAGTTTGAGAATTCAACAAAGAGACAGGGGTCACAAATGGAGAGATCGATGCCAATGAGAGTGCCTGTACCCGGGTGCAAGATAGTGGGAGGGCCGTCATTGAGGAGACAGAGGTTGCGATGGTTCAGAAGGTTTTCAATGTGTTTACCCCTGACAGTCAAAGAGGAGCCCCAAACAGGGTTGTGAGCATTGAAGTCACCCATAAGGATGAAGGGTTTGGGGAGTTGGGAGAAGAGGTTGTAGAGGTCAGTGGGGGAAGGGGGACTTAGGGAAGATGTAAAGCTTTTGTGTAAGGTCACAAGATTATGGAGGTTGGAGTGAATAGGGAATAGGGAGGTTCGAAGGGATATCATGTCTGATGTAGATAAAAGAGCCACCAGATGCTTTTCTAGCGTTCTGGGAAACAAAGTTTGACCCTGAGTACCCCCGAATGGTTGCGGAGTCAGTGGAGGATAAAAAGGTTTCCTGAAGGCAGATGATAGTGGGGTTGAAGGTGGATATCAGAAGTTCAAGTTCTTCAAAGAGTACGTGACAGTTTCATTGGAGAAGCCCCTGAGGGAAGCCCCGAGTCCAGGATATTGGCTGACAACCCATGTCTTGAAAAGGGTTGTGGTCTACGACGGGGAAGGTTAAAGATGAAAAAAGTTGGACTGGGGTGTATCCGTTGTTGTTGTGAGGTGACTCGGATGAGTTGGTGTAAGGTGGTTGGTGATCTGAGTTGGGGAGGTTTGGTTTCTGTTGGTTTTAGAGAGGTTTCTGTTGATGTCGGGCTGGGTTGTTTTGCCTAAGAGGTGAGAGGTAGAAGGTGAGATTGGGGAAGGTTGGGTAAGTTTGTGTCGGTTGACGGGAGATCTTTGGGTGCATTCGATTTTTTGATGAGTTGAGGTGTTCTGTTGGGGTTTATGATCCTTAGGTGGTTTGTTGTTGGAATGGTTTCCGCCAGAATATGGAATATGGGAGAGAGTAGCAGCATATTGATGTGAGTGGCCTGAAGTGTTGGTGGATGAGGAAGAGGGGGGGGGGGAGGCAGAAATAAATTGGAGAGGGGGGGGGGGTAAGAGTAGTTTTTCCTCAGTGGAAAAGCTGGTCAATCCAGACTATGTCTGTTTGGATGCCCTTGGAAACTGGAGGCTAAGCAGTCGGAGGCTAAGCAGTCGGAGGCTAAGCAGTCGGAGGCTAAGCAGTCGGAGGCTAAGCAGTCGGAGATGTCGTTGATGTTGGTGATTTTTGTGTTGTTATAGATGAGGTGTAAGATATTGTTTGAGGTGCTTTTCCCTATGAAGTTACAGATCATGTTCCAGACTTTGGGAAGATGGGTGGGTTTTGAAGAGACGGAGGGATTTGTTCTGAAGAGAGATTGCTTTCTTGCAATCAGTGGTAAAACAAGGTTTAAAGTTCTTCGGGGTGGAGGAGGTGGGAATAGAGAAGTTGGTGATTACCAGAACTTTAGAAGTGAAGAGAGAGACAGGGTTGTCAAAAAGAAGGATGTCATTGGTAATGGAGATGCTGCATAAACTGGAATAAAGGTTTGGGGATTGCGGGTACGGGGGAAGATGGGATTGTTGTTGCTGGTGGGATTATTGTTGTTGTTGGTAGCGTTGGTGTGGGTGAGTGCCTGGGAGAAGGTGTGGGTGAGTGCCTGGGAGAAGGTGTGGGTGTTGGCATTAATCAGGTTTGGGATTTTAGAATCAAAAATCTTTCTGGCTTCGGGGTAGGAGACGTTTTGGAGGGTTTTAATTTTGGAGACTTCATTTCCCTGAGCCACTTGGGGCAGGAGTTTCAGGCAGGGTGGTTTCCGAAATATTTAATGCAATTGTGTTCATATTTGACAGTTTGTAAGATCATGGGAGTGGGAGCTACAGGCGGCACAGCAGGCTTAGGAGCGGCACTTGTTTTTCCCGTAACTGAATTTTTGGCAGTTGTGGCATCTGAGAGGGCTAGGTATGTAAAGGGAGACAGGGACGTTGAGGTATGGTAAGCAATGTGGATGCAGGTGAGGGGGGAGTTTAACATGAGAAAGTAGGCACTGGTTTGGATGGTGGTATTTTTGCAGGAAGAGAAAGTTTTGGCTCCAGTTTTTATTTCCTTGAGGGGGGCCCCCGAAGATCATGGCACTTGATAACCCCCCCTGAAGGAATTGGGTAGTGGTGGGGGCGGGAATGATATTAACACTGGAGTTGGCAAGGGTTGTGCTCAATAAGTAGACAAAAAATGCTTCCATCACTTTAAGAATAGGCAATTAATTTCCACAAAAAAAATACACACAAATTGTCTTGGATCTACCTTAACATACTGAACACTGTGAAGTCACATTTTAACACACTCATACAATCTTTGAAATGCAATAAGTCCTTAATGGAAAAAAGTATCAACATGATTTTTACATCACACTGTTTCTTGAACAGTCTTCAATCATATATATGAAAATGAAAGAAAATATCAATTTAGTGGCCTTGAGTACATTTATTCTTTTCTTGTTTCTTTCTTTCACACCTTTTCTCAATTTCTTTTTTATTTCCCTTTTTTCTTTTCCCATTGCCCTTTCTTTTTTCATTTCTTCTTCCCTCCTCTTTTTCTTTTTGGAGACCTAAAAAAATAGTGTCATGGCTCGCAAAAATTTTCACTAATGGTGACATTTGTCTCTAAGTCACAACCACCACAAAGATACCTGTGTCACTCAATCTCCACATCAGAAAGATAAAATTTCCCCAAGATCTTGATAAAATTTAAAAGACTTAATAGGCCGGGCCAGTTATGAGCTACCAGAAGAAACATGTGACACTGATTGTACATCGACTTGTCTAGTACTCTCGGTACCATACGAGCGGTGGGAAGGCATAGCATGAAGTGGGTCCACCTGATCGCGTCAACGCGTCAACTCTCCAGACTCTTGTGTCGGGTGTCAGAGCGCAAAAAATTGGTAGCTTGTGGTTGTCCACGGACGCAAACAGATCTACGTCTAGGAGACCAAAGGTCACCTCAACCACCCACGGAAGGAGGGCCCATTCTGTAAGGGCTCCTTGGAGGCTAGATAACAGATCCGCAATCATGTTCCCCTTGCCTGGCAGGTGGTCCGCCTGGAGTGTAAACTTGTTCGTCATGCACCAAGACAGAAGGGACTTGGCTAGGATCCAGAGTCCCCTGGATCATGTGCCTCCCTGTCTGTTGATAAACGCTACTACTGTGGTGTTGTCGGTGCTTATGAGAACAGTCTTGTTCCGTACTCGCGTACTCCAAAATCTCGCGACTTGGTGGTGTCAGTCACCACCAACACTGAAGGTCTAATGGGTGGAAAAATCTCTCCCTGTGACAGGTGAGATTGGACACACCACTACCAAATGTGGGGGACCACTGCCTGTGTAAGGGGAATGAGGACACTGAGGTCCCTCCTGGATGGGACAAAATGATCTAGTAGATGAAATTGTAGATCCCACATGTGAAACTTGCACATGGGGGCTACATCCGCCTAAAAACACCCGCCGCGAGAGTAAGACTCTCTCGAACTAGCCACCCGTTTTGTACAGATGGAGACAAAAACACTCTATCCTAAGTGTAGGCTTAACGGGAAAGTCCTGTGAGTCGGACCAAAGAATTCCCAGTCCCATGGCTACCTTGTCTTACTTCAGAAGACTTTAAAAGGCAAAGAGAATGAGGCCGAACAGCATAAAAACCTGCCTGGTAGAAGCTGCAAAAGAGAAAATTGTTAAAAAAGATTAAAATTTCTAAAAGAAAATTTGACCAGTTCCAGCGATGTTGCAATAACAACGCCCTGAAAAGAAGTAAGGGTTAGTAGAAGTATTATGGAGGTCAGGACTGGGCTGGTAACTATGTTTTTAAGGTCAGTTAGAAGTGCGTTAGAATCAGGTCATGTGACCAAATTGCATAATTATAGCATGGAAGGTAAGGTATAACTTGAAGCAAATATGGTTGTAGAGGAAAACATAATGAGGGAAGGAGATAATTCTATCTGGAGTTTTTTTTTTTTTTAAGACTCGGCTATTGAGTTGTGGGGAGCGAGGGAAGCTCTGAGAAGGTTGTACAGGGGACAAGCAAGGAGAACGTGATGAACTGTGAAGGTGCAATGGCAACTGTTGCAGAGAGGTGGGGGAGCCAATAAGGAGGTGGGAGTGAGTGTGGTGGATGCGACCTATTCTAAGGCAGGTAATGTAAACGTTGTCGAGACGGGAGAGGTTGTGAATGGTGAGTTTGATCAGAATGGTGGGCTGGATGGCATGAAATTTATTATCAATTTGGAAGTCCCATGAGGTTAGCCAGTGGTCACGAACAAGGGAAGCAATAAGCTTTTTGATGTCAAAAAAAGGTTTTGGGAAAAGGGGTAGAGGGGAAGTTGAGGGAAAGCTTAGCAGCTGCATCAGCCCTGTCATTGCCAGGGATGACAACATGGCTGGGTATCCAGTAGAAAATAATATGTTTTCTGCGGAGGAAGGGGGAGGGGGGGGAGGAGTTTACGGAGGATGAGGTGAGATGTCGGGTTGTCCCATTTGAGATTGGGTAATGAATTAAGGACAGCTTTGGAGTCATAGAAGATGGCAAAGTGGCTGAGCGGAGAGTACTCAATAAAGTTGTGAGGGTGAGGAGGATGGCCTTGAAGATGGACGAGTAGTCGGGAAGCCTGCTACTGATTATTATCAAATTATGTTTCTTCTAAAAAAAAGCTTTAAGTGCTTTACAAGAGCATGAAAAAATGAAAAGTTAATTACCTAAATACATAAAAGAGACAAACTTAAAATTATTCAACACCTAAAACCCCCATAATAGGTAAAAGCTAAAATATCAGCAGTATACGAATAAAAGAAATAATGGTGATGTCTTGGATGTCGCATTCCTTGGAGCCATCAGTATAGATAAAGGTGTAGTATGAGAGTTGGTTTTTGATTTGTTTGTGGAGGTTGATGAAGAAGTTAGGGTGGGTTTGGGTTTTGTGATGAGTGGAAAGGCCTAGGTGGATAGAAGGGAGGGGGTGGCCCAGGGAGGAAAAGTGGGCCAGGAGAAAGTGCTGAGAGTGGTAGGAATGATGCCGAAATGGAGAAGGTCTGATGTGATGCGTAAGCTGAAGGGAGGGGATCGGGTTTCAGTCCTATCAAAGAAGGGTGGAGAAATTAAGGTACCTAATAAGGTTGTAAACAGGGTTCTGGGTGTTGGTGAGGGCTCTAACAGCATAGGAGAGGCTAAGCTTTCTATACCTTACCACAAAGGGGGGTTCGTTGGCTTCAACATGAAGGCTGGTGATTGGGGAGGTCCTGTAGGCACCCAAACAAAGCCTGAGGGCTTTATTTTGGATGGTGCTGATGTGATTGAGGTAGAGTTGTGAGCGACACAGTAGACAATATTGCCGTAGTCAAGCTTGGCACGAATGGTGAGCCTGGAGATTTTGAGGAGAGCATGGCGAATCGCACCCCAAGTGGTATCGCAGAGGATGCGGAGAATATTGAGGGAGCTGTTGCATTTCTGTTTGAGGTTGGTGATGTGCTGCTTGTAGGAGAGCTTGAGGTCTAGAATTAAATCCAGGAACTTAAAGTGTGGTCAATTTTAGGGATGCGTTTGCCATTGAGCACAAAGTTCGGGTTGGGGTGGAGGTTGTTGAAATGACAGAAGTTCATGCTTTTGTCTTGGTCTTGTCTTTGGAGAATTTAAATCTGTTATTGTTGCACCAGTCTTGCAGCCGGTTGAGGCTGAGTTGAAGCCTATTTTTGACAAGAGGAAAGCTAGAGAAGGAGTAGAAGATAGTGAAGTTGTACACATCAAGGGCATATTTAATATTGGGGCCAAGGTTGTCCCTATGTCGTTAATGCTCAGGTTAAAGAGAGTGGGAGAGAGGATGCTGCCTTGGGGGATGCACTCTTGTTGGAGATAGGGGTTCGAAAGGGTGTGGCCAATACGAACTTGGAACTGCCTGGGTGAGAGGAAGTTTTAAATAAACATGGAGAGGTGGCCTCTGAGGCCGATGGTGTAAAGTTTGGGGATAATGCCACATTTCCAAGTTGTGTCGAAAGCTTTCTTGAGGTCAAAAAAATGGACAATGAGGTGTTCCTTTTTTGCAAAGGATTCCCAGAGAGCGGTGTCGAGTGTAATTAACTGGTCCAGGGTATTGCGATGTCTTTAGAAGCCGCTTTGGTGAGGGGAGAGGATTCTGTTGGTCTCAAGGAACCAGTTTAGTCTCTGGTTAATGATCCTTTCCATAATTTTACAGAGACAGCAGGTGAGGGCGATTGGGCGGTAGCTGGAGGGGTCTGTACTGTCCTTTCCTGGTTTAGGGATGGGGGTGATGATAGCTGTCCTCCAGATAAGGGGAGAGGAGTGTGAGGTCCGTATGTGATTAAGGATGGTGAGTAGGGTGGCCTTGTTGGGGAGGTGTTTCAGGAACTGAAAGAGATTGTTATCTGGGCCTTTGTAGGTGCAGCCAGCGTCATGGATGGCTTGATTTAATTCAGAAAGGGTGTTATAGTTCTCGGTGTTGTCTGAGAGAAAGGTGATCCCTCCGGGCTTCATCGTCAGCTTTTTTGCTTTTGAACGCATTGGGTTAGTTGGCCGAGGACGAGATGTTCTTGAAAGAGGCAGCGAGGTGCGTAATGAGGCAGCGAGGTGGTTAACGATGTCCTTTTTTGCGATGAGAAGGTTACCATTCCAGGAGGGATGGGAGATTGCTCACCCTGCGGTGGAAGCTGTTAACCATTCTCCAAATCTTCTTAGTGGGGGTGTTGGTGGTGAGAGAAGAGATGAAGTTGTTTCAAGTGTTTGTTTTACTGTCCTTGATAGTGCGCATGGCTTTGGCATGGTTGATGCGAAAGAGGTTAAGGTTGTGGGTGGTCGGCTTAGTTTTGAAGTTCCTGAGGGTCCTTTTTCTATTCTTGATGGCAGTTTTGCAGTCATCAGTGAACCAGGGGTTTGAAGGAAGGGGGGGTTGTTAGGGGCTTGGAGGTTTTGAAAATTGAGCAGGTGGCGATGTTGATATGTTACTGAAGTTTAACATGGGATCTTCATCCTCGAGGAGATGGGGTGGAGAGGTGCGAGTCGCAGAGGGTTTCGAAAAGGGGCCAGTCGGCCTTATCGAAGGTTCCAATTGGGGGTGTGGTCTGTGGGGGTTTGAAGGCTGGAGTGAATAAGAAGAGGGTAATGGTCACTACGACAGAGATCAGCAGTGACCTTCCAGTTAAAATTAAGGAGGGTGGGGGAACAAATAGACAGGTCAATACAGGTGAGAGAGCCTGTGTCAGATTGAAGGTAGGTAGGGGAGTTAGTTTTGAGCAAGGAGAGGCTGTGCTGTCGAAGAGTGTTTTCGATGAGCTTGCCTTTGGGGGTGGTCGTATTGGAGCCCCACAGGGGGTTGTTGGCGTTTGGAGGGAGAGGAAGGGGGGGGGGGGGGGAATTGATATTGCAAAGAGTGAAGGCTTTGTGGAGGGAGATAGACAAACAGATGGCCTGAAGGTCAGTCTTCACATGAACAGGGCTGTGTGTGATATTGTGTCTAACGAGAATGGAGATGCCCCCACAAACACTTTGATGTTTATGGTAGGAAGTGAAGTTGTTGAGGGAATAATGGTCAGTGGTTTTTAAGAGGGTTTCTTGTAGGCAGAAGACAACTGGGTTGAAGGTGGTGGCCAGTAGGTCAATTTCTTCTCAATTGGCCTTAAGGCTCCTGATGTTCCATTGTATAATGTTGTGGATGTTATTGTAACTGTTTGTGGTGCATGCCATAAGGAAGTAGGGGGTTATCTTGAGGAACATCTGTTGGGTCTGAGTTGGTTTGTCTTTTTCTTTGGATCTGTCCCTGTTTCTTTGGGAGCGGTTGTTATTGAAAGTTGGATGAAAAGTATGTTCGGTGTGTTCGGTAATCGAACAATCCATGTTCTCTTCAGTGTCATACGTGTGGGTTCGGGTGGTGGGCTGTTTGTTGATTGGTTATTTGTTGGTTAATTTGTTGGTTTGACGATTGTTAGCCTGGTTGGCTTGAGTTTGATGGCATTAGAGGTGTTGGGGTAGGGGACGGCGGGGGTCTTAGAGAAGAAAGGAAGGTTGAGGATAAAGTGGTGGTGGAGGTGGTTTGGGTAATGGGTTGTTGGCAATGGTGATGGGCTTAGGACTGGGTAAGAAGAGCCAAGTGAGGTCGGTTTGGGCATGTGAGTCAATTTTAGTTGTGTTAGGAAGGGAGGGGGGGCGGTATTCGAGTTAGAGACTGCGCTCGAGTATTAAGGTTTGGTTTAGAGGAAAGCGAGGAATTGTTCCCTGGCCTCTGGGTAAGTGATGTTGGGATTAAGGGTTTCCAGTTTGGTTATTTGCTTTTCCTGAAGCCAGGTGGGGCAGTCTTTTGAGAAGGAGGGATGGTTGGCTGGGTGAGTACCGTCGCAATTGGTGCAGAGTGGGGTGTTGGTGCAGGAGGTGCTGTCACGGTCTGGGGTTCCACAGTTACCACAGTGCGCTTGGCTGCGGCAAGAGTTTTTCCCATGGCCAAACCTCTGGCACTTATGGCAACGGAGGGGGTTGGGAATGTAAGGGGCGACTGGGATTCTCAGGTAGCCGACAATGATGTTGGAGGGGAGAGTTGATGTGGCGAAAGTTAGGAATATGGTATTGGTGGGTGTTTCGGCACCGTCTCTCTTGAGGACGAGACGACAGGCTTCAGCAACGTGTTGGCTAGTAAGTTCCTCAAAGAGGTCATCATCGGTCAAGTAAGCAAGGTCTCTAGTTCTGATGACGCCTTTGCTGGAGTTCAGGGAACAGTAGGGGGTGACTGTCATGTCAATACAAGTAATAGCTAGGGCTTTAGTTGAGAGGAGGGGGTGGTGGCTTGAGTGCATCGCCAGGTCTGAGGGTAGAGACCTTGGGGCGGGTACCGACAAGGCAGTGGAGCGCTTTGTGTATGAGAAAAGGGGAAACTCTTTTAAATTGTTCTGGTTTATTTGTGGCATGTATGATTAGAATTTTGGGGATTGGGGCTGCAGAATAGCCAATGGAGGTAGCAGGTGGGTCACAGGGAGGGAAAGGTCAAGACAGAAGCATTTCGTCATGATGAAAAGAATTAAATCAAGGGCTGAGAGACCCAAGGTAACTAGAAAAAAATTGCGGAACTACTATAGGACTGCTGTATTGTATCGATAAGGGCATGAAAGTTTGATCAAAACGGGAGAGAAAAAATAAAAGAACACTCTTACCAAAAGCAGATACCCATCCACAGAAAGCGAATCCCAGAAAATGAAGATTATGGAACAAAAACTAGGTCATAAAGTGCAAGGTAAAGTGTAATATAATGAAACGTTTGAGAGAAAAGAAAGGAAATTTTGTTGCTCTCAATGCGTCGTACAGCTCGCTGTACGACAGCATTCACCAACCCTACTGTATGACACACTCATGCTCACGTCACATGTACCATTCCATAATTATAGGGGAAAATGGTGAAAAGTGGTCAATAACTCTGTGACCTTTAACCTTTTGACCCCATAGTCCATGGGACAAAAATTCATGTACCAAGGTACCATGGTACAACAAAATGTTGATATAGGTCTTGTACTTTTTTAGTTTAAAAAGATGCAAAATTTTGCATAAAAAGTACTTATTTCACCCATGACCTTTTGACCTCCAATTATTTTAAAGTTTTGTTAGAATGTTAAACCCTACTGCAATTTGTAAAGATAGCAAGTAATTCCTTCAAAAGATACAGCCATCACCAAAAACTTGTCCCATTTGACCTGTGACCATTGTACCCCAAAACCTTGGAGACAAAAGTTCCGGGCCAGGAGTACCCGTCCACCAATTTTGGTTCATGTGTGTATTACAGTTTTTGAGATATAGCGACACAAAATTAATTGTTGCATACAATACACACAGACACACATGGACAGATGCAAAAATCACCAAATTTTGTCACGTTCCAAAAACGTACAACCCCTAACCCCTAATATGAGGTCATCATATGACACCACCAGCCCCCCTAATATCAATGGGGTGGCCATATGAGGTATAGGCAGTTATTTGCCTATACAGCAAAGTGACTACAATATCTCATCCCCATGTATGTGGGTGATGAGATAAAAAATAGCATAGATGGGATAGTGGGAGGGGCGGGGTTTAAGGGGGTGACCCACACATTTTTCAGAATTGATATCTTTTGTATGGTGAACTTTTTATATTAGTGTGATTTTACGACTTTTCTCCCACTTTCAGTAAAAAAAAAAAGAATTGTCACTTCGCACCCTCCCCCCACACACTTTTGGTCCTTGCAGTAATTACCAGCTGTCACAGCATCATCTAGATTCTCTAGCACCTCCTTCTTCTGTTTATCATATGTAGGATCTACAAACGTGTGTCTGGGCCCTGATTTCATCCTCTCTAGTTTAGCTCTCCGCCTCTCCTCACGCTCTGCATCCTGCTCAGATTGTTTTGAGATCCACTCGGCTAACCTAAAAGAAGAAGCATAAGATTAACATTTATTTAAAAGTATATGGACAGGTAGCAACAACATGGGCTTAAATGGTTTAAAATACACTAAAAACCATGGAAACAGCAAAAAGTCTCATAAAAATCAGACTATTTTACAGCATATTAAAACTTAGGTACCTATAGTTAGCATAAACTCTGCAATATTTTGTGACCTCAGAATGTGACAACTAGAAAATTGCTGATGTTAAACTCCTGAAATATTTTAAATGCAAGTTTTTTGAACAAAATATTGGATACTATTACAACCTTGTCCCAGATTTTAGCAGTAGAACGCAATTTTAGAACCTTTGAAATGTGAAATTTGGAAAAGAATTATAAAGAATTACATTAAAGTATTTTCGTTCTATTCCTTTTCAATTCAATTCAATTTATTAGTAAACTGGGCCATAGGCCATTGACACCAGGGTTCTAGCTACAGTAGGCGGCGCTGTGCCGGCCCGCTCAGGACTCGCAATTCCCGCTCAGCTTTCAGTTCTAAGATTCACTCTTCCGCCCAGCACTCAAAAGTTCAATTCGGTTAATTAATTAAGTGTTTAAACAGATCTCCTTTCAATCTTGCTCTATTATGTCATCTGCTGATTTACACACATAACGTAACATACATTACGCACAATAAATTCCGATTAAAACAACTGAACTATATAGGAATTTAACGCAATTAAACGTACATATTAACATAAAATTGTCCATACATCAAGCTCTTTGCAAAAACATACGTTAACAAAGTTCAGGTTCATGTTTTAAACCTTGTGAATCACTGCTGGCAGCTTGCCAAGTCCGTCACTTACCATACAAACAAACTTTAACAAAGTAAATATTGCACCCCCAAGAGCCCAAGGCGTGCTTATAGACCGGTCCAAATGTAAGTAACCATTCACATTTGTTATAAACCTCATATGCATTTAACAATATAACGAACTGATCAATATTCTTTTGATTTGTGGGGGATTTGATATTGACAAAAGTTGTTGTGTAGTTCATAGGAACATGTGCCGAATGGCTTTCATTGAACGATACTGGGACGAAAATAAAAGCGGTATCAAGTTTAGGCAAAATGAATAACAATGGGAATTGAGAGAAGAGTTTCCGGTACAGTATATGTTTGATTTTTTTTTCTTCGGGGGGTGGAGATTTTCTAGTCTCATTGTACATACAAATATTTTGTAAATTCTCTAGCATTCCGAAAAAAAAAGAAAAACAAAACTTTTTCGTTGACCATTTGTCAATAGAAGTGGACTAGATTTGAACAGTTCTTCATGGGAGGGGGTCAAGGAGGTCACCCTGGATTGTCACTGGGCCCCGGCACTCAAACTTGTCTAGCTAGAACCCTGCTTGACACATATACAGAATGTAATACAACAAGTGATATACAGTAACAAATGAGGGAACGCAATCCATATACAAAAAAAATCAAAATGTGAAAAACAATAGACTGATAAATGGTGGCATGATGTTAATCGTGAACATGAATTTTACGGGCTTTCATGGTACACATCACTTTCACACATGCTGAAAAAGTTTACAAACGTTTGATTTGTGATAATTTAAAAAAACTATCAGTGCTACTGTAAAAATTTAAAGTCTGTTCTGCTCTGAATTCAATGCTCTTTCATCTGGATAAGAACTATTTACCTATACACCTTCAAATCTATGATTGGTGATATGACTATGGACAGGAAAATCTATTTGTATTTTTTTCTTTGTTCTCACTTGAATGGATACTTGAAGGCCTGTTATAATCTCTAAATGTAGAGGAAAATATGTTTCAATTTGTAACCATGGAAGGGATAACTCTGGAAGGGTTCCAGGGTTACAGTACCTGAGGGTACCTGAGGAAAATTGCCCCCAGTTAAAGCTGGAAGGGTCCCAGGGTTACCTCCATGGAAAGGTCCCAGGGTTAATAATTGAGCTTGAAAAGTATCCTTCCCAACTTAATTGCACTCTTTGTTTCTAACAGGAGGATTATGGAACAAAACATCAGATTATCAGTTTTGACCATTTTTCAAACAGTTAATTAAAGAAAATTAGTTAATCACTTTGTGTCCTATGTTTTGCATTCTATTGATATTAAACACCAAGAGTTTAAAGCATGATGGTAGGTATATAGGTATTGTACATCCCTTTCTCAACAGCTAAGGTTATTGAGAGATGTCCACAGCTGTTTAATAAACCAATTGTGAAGCACTGGTTAATGAACACCCACTGGGAATTAAACCCTCTCGCAGATTAGCATGCCCAAGTTGATGCTATGACAGCTATCATTACTACATCAGCAACACCATATATAACAAACATCTCTCTCCTGTTGACTGGACATTTGCTTGACCAAAATTTCTAAATATAACAATATAAGAGTTTGAAAATTATCTTTCACAACTTAATTACACCCTTTGTAGATTACTGAACAAAATGTTAGATACTCAACACTTTTAACCACTTTTCAAGCTATGAGAAACGTAAGTTAATCAATTCATGCCCAATGTTTTGCATTTTTAAGTTAATCAATTCATGCCCAATGTTTTGCATGTTCTAAGTCAATCAATTCAAGCTCAATGTTTTGCATTTTTAATTTAATAAATTTATGCCCAATGTTTTGCATGTTTTAAGTTAATTATTTCAAGCCCAATGTTTTGCATGTTTTAAGTTAATCAATTCAAGCCCAATGTTTTGCATGTTTTAAGTTAATCAATTCATGCCCAATGTTTCGCGTGTTTTAAGTTAATCAATTCAAGCCCAATGTTTTGCGTGTTTTAAGTTAATCAATTCATGCCCAATGTTTTGCGTGTTTTAAGTTAATCAATTAATGCCCAATGTTTTGCATGTTTGAAGTAAATCAATTCAAGCCCAATGTTTTGCATGCTTTAAGTTAATCAATTCAAGCTCAATGTTTTGCATTTTGAAGTTAATCAATTCATGCCCAATGTTTTGCATGTTTTAAGTTAATTATTTCAAGCCCAATGTTTTGCATGTTCTAAGTTAATCAATTCAAGCCCAATGTTTTGCATGTTTTAAGTTAGTCAATTCATGCCCAATGTTTGGCGTGTTTTAAGTTAATTAATTCATGTCCAATGTTTTGCGTGTTTTAAGTTAATCAATTCAAGCCTAATGTTTTGCATTTTTAAGTTAATCAATTCATGCCCAATGTTCTGCGTGTTTTAAGTTAATCAATTCATGCCCAATGTTTTGCATGTTTAAAGTAAATCAATTCAAGCCCAATGTTTTGCATTTTCAAATTAATCAATTCATGCCCAATGTTTTGCATGTTTTAAGTTAATTATTTCAAGCCTAATGTTTTGCATGTTTTAAGTTAATCAATTCAAGCCCAATGTTTTGCATGTTTTAAGTTAATCAATTCATACCCAATGTTTTACATTTTTAAGTTAATCAATTCATGCCCAATGTTTTGCATGTTTTAAGTTAATCAATTCAAGCCCAATGTTTTGCATTTTTAAGTTAATCAATTAATGCCCAATGTTTGCATTTCTTAAGTTAATCAGTTTATGCCCAAGGTTTTGCATGTTTTAAGTTAGTCAATTCAAGCCCAATGTTTTGCATGTTTTAAGTTAATCAATTCATACCCAATGTTTTACATTTTTAAGTTAATCAATTCATGCCCAATGTTTTGCATGTTTCAAGTTAATCAACTCAGCCCAATGTTTTACATTTTTTAAGTTAATCAATTCATGCCCAATGTTTTGCATTTTTAGAAAGTTAATCAATTCATGCCCAATGTTTTGCATTTTTAAGTTAATCAATTCATGCCCAATGTTTTGCATGTTTTTATACTTAAACACCAAAAGCTGAACACCAAAAAGGTCAACATTCAGACAGAAATGTATTTGAATCAAAACTGACTTCTTTTCATTATTCACATCTCGCATTCTTCTGCCGCTTAAGTCCCTGCAGGCCTCGTGATTGGTTGTCTTTTCAATTTGAGCGCCAAGTCTTCGTAACATTGATCCAAATCCTACAGAATTAAACAAACAGAAGATATTTTCCCTCACACAGGTGATTCTAACACAAGTGATTTCTTGAAGACAATTACAAAACCCTACTGACACAGAATTTGAATAACAATGTAAAAATGTCACTAAAATTAATTAGTAAATCACACGCTTGCTTGGGCAAGTCGGTCTTGTTTAGAGTCAACGAATTAAATCATATTTTGATATACATAGAAATGAGAGCAAGGTTATTTTTACACTCAAAAATATCTTATTGTTTCTTAAATGTTATACAGTATTTGTGCTATATGAGAATAAGTAATAGTAATAGTAGTAATAATAATAGTAATAGTAGTAATAATAATAGTAATAGTAATAGTAGTAATAATAATAGTAATAGTAGTAATAATGATAGTAATAGTAATAGTAATAGTAATAATAATAATAATAATGATAATAATAGTAATAGTAGTAATAATGATAGTAATAGTAGTAATAATGATAGTAATAGTAGTAATAGTAGTAATAGTAATAATAATAATAATGATGATAATGATGATGATAATAATAATAATGACGATGACTACTACTACTACTACTACTACTACTACTACTACTACTACTACTACTACTACTACTACTAATAATAATAATATATAAAAATCTCTGGAGTTATTTTATCCAAATATAGACAATAGGTTAATCATACAATATGTTACACACAATGATCAGGAGAGGCGCCAGTGGGGTGCTACAATCCCCACGTCAAGGAATCTGTCAGGGAGTGATAGGAATATCTTGTGTGTTTGTAGCATATTTAGGGGAGGCAAGATCCACCGTTGGGAAATCCTCACTACCACTCCTGAATATTGCATCAAATTTTAACTCTCTTGCAAATTGATTTCCCAAATTATGTTCACTCTGTTTCTTTATGATAGTTTGAGTGTTCTCTAAATGTGATATCAGGAACGATTATGTTTCTGTATGTCACATATTGGTATTTAGTTCCTGCTCCAGAATATAAAAAAATTATGCAGCCACACTTTTACCAAATACTCAACTTGGCCTGAACTTTCTGAAGAGGCCAAAATAAATAAAATAGTCCATTCTGAACAGACCTTGATGGGATTTTTTTCTTTTCTGAATGAATTTTTAGCATTCTTTGATCCACTGAGGTTTCATCTATAGAAACCCTATTTGCAGATAATATTCTGACTGTGCACCAAGATGAATATGAAACTATGACAATACTGGTGGCAGTCATGCACGTTTGTAGTGGTGGTATTCGTGTTTATCAAGAGGAAGAGGAAAATGACAATTGGATATCAGGGGTTGAATTTGCTACTGTTCTGCTGTTTCGAGAATAGTGCTTTTTAGGCAGGAACAGTGAATTTTCAAACATCAGTGTTCCGGTGGAACAATGTTTTTTTCATAAGCATGTGGCATGAATGACAAAAAACTTGATTTCTGCTCAAAAAAAAGGCATGTTGTTAAACAAGATTATCATTAAAATAATTTCTTCCAGTAATAAGTTTTTCCCACCTTGCCTGCAATTGCCAATACAATTAATCATGAATACACATATGCAAGGCTGCTTACAAGTGTATGATTTTCCGCAATGGGAAGCCACATCATGTAAAGTTATACCAATAACGAACATACATATTTGCACATGTTAAACAATAAAGTAGTTGTAAATTATGCCCATTTTGAAGAAAGAATTTGTCCTGTTATCAGCAAAAAAGTTGGAAGAGTGGAATCTGAAAAGGAAGAGCGCAACTTGAGAAGTACTGTTTCGTGGAACATTGGCAAATATTTAAAATTTTGACCCCTATTATGTCAGCAGGGTATTAAAGCAAAGTCTAGTGATGTCACCATGATTTTTTACCGATGGAACAAATTTCGAAAAAATATTTTCTGCACATAGAAAAATTCAATCAATTTTCAATAAAATGCAGTAACAAATTCAGAAAGTAAGGGTGTGATGTAAATATGTGAGAAATGAGTTAATGGCATCCGCTCCCCCATCTTCTCATTATCCGCATGCTAGGGGCTACTATTCTACAAAGTACTTGCTACATCAGTCATTTTCAAACAAATCTCATGAGCTAAGCAAATCCATCCAAGTAGTTTTTTCACTTTCCTTTCCAGTCCTCTATTATATGAGATACTGCAGTGTAGGCACATCTAATTCCTACACTAATCCTTTCAAGCTTCAAAAAAGCAAAAATGGAAATCATTGCATGGTCTAAAACAGTGTGGATCAGGAGTATTTCCTGCACCTTCCAATCATGAGGTTGTAAGTAGGTTGGAATCCATTTCCAAGATGAAAGTTGTCATCTAGTTTTCTGGCTTGTAGTTTCCCAGTTGCAGTCTCAGATCATAGACGTAAAAATGTGTGCGTTTGGCACACGAGACTGGCAGTTGTTGTAGTCAGTGCCTACTAGGCCTATAGCAGGCCCCTAGTTTCGCCTTTTCAGATGGGTGCTTCACCCTGCCATTCATTGCTTCACCCTGCCCCCTTTTCACTAAGCACTCTACATTTTGTTGACAATAACATACTTTTTTAAATAACAATTTTGCCTTCTTTTCATGCTGATTACACAGTTCCCAAAAAAAAAAATGCAGGGACACTACTTGTTGTATCAATTGATTATTTCCTTATTAATATTTCAAGTGCCCTTGATGCCTTATAAATGCCTCTTTTAGTCAGTAACACACTTGATGCCTTATAAATGCCCCTTTTGGTCAGTGACACCCTGCTGGATCAAGCTAGGGGTTTGCATCGTTTGGCATCAGTACTCCACAAGGTAGTCTTGCCAAGTTCCTGCAAGGAAGAATCATGTAAATAAACAATTACCTCCTTTTCCTCCTCGCAGTCGAAGTGATACATGATAAACTGCATCTTCTTGTAACTCATCGCCTTCCTGCACAATTCTTCCATTGTAATACAGAACTAGATCTACAAGTGGTATACCCTGAAAACAAGAAATGAGATTTAACAATAACAATGTTTGTCAAATTGATGGTGTCTTAGTGCACAGTAAGGATGATATCTACATTAACGTTTCTACAGATAACCACACATGGCAAACGATACAATCCCCTCACCGCTAATAGCATGCTTTCCAGCCTGTCACACCTGCCATACCAATCTCATGTTTCACATGCCATACCAGACTACTTCCCTCCTTACAGGAAATCATACATGAAAATTCAGATGCCATTCCACCACATGACTCATATGTCATCACACCTGCTATCAAGATGTCATACTACCATATGACTTGCCACTCTGTCCCACATATCATGCCACCCTGTCCCATTTTCCATCCCTCCCTGTACCACATGCCATACCACATGCTATCCCACCCTATCCCACAGACCATTCCATGCTATCCCACATGCTATGCCACCCTGTTCCACATGCCATCCCACCTGAAATCCAGATAGACTTCCATTACATGCCATCCTTTCCCACATGTCATGCCACTCTGTCCCATATGTCATCCCATCCTGCCCCCATGCCATGATATCCTGTCCTACACTCCTTGGCACCGTTCCACATGCCAAACTATCCAGCATGCTACCCTGTCCCACATGCCACCTCACCCTGTCCCATAATTAATCCCATCCTGTCCCCCATGCCATCCCACCTTTATCCCAATTCCTACATCTACCTATCTTTCTACCATCTTCCACCCATCATTCTTTCCTCTAACTCCCATCCCCTCACTTCTATCAATTCAACATGCCCCCCATTCACCTACCACTCCCCATTCACCTAACATCCCCCAATTATCTACCATCCCCCATTTACCTACCATCCTCCATTTACCTACCATCATCATTTCACCTACTACCCCAACCCACCTTTTCTCATCCCCTCATCTACCAATATACTCTTAACCAACTCATCATTCCAGCCTTCACTATAACCTCCCTGGTCTACTTACCAAATCAGAATGAAAATTCAGTACAGATTAATTTGCAGATTAACATAAGTCTATTATGTGTCCACTCTACTCAAGCGAAGAACTTATGTGTTTTTGCTATTCATTTGCAAGTTCATTATAAATTCCATTCAGTCATCACATCTATTATTCAACTTTTGGTTTTTTTGCCATTCAATCGCAAAACACCTCATCATAATTGTTTGTTTGTTTGATGATGGCTTAACGGCACCACAACAACTAAGGTCAAATTGTGCCTGAGAGGTCAGATCATACTAGAGGTAGGAAGTAAAGAAAACAGGGGGAGAATGAGAGAAATTTAAGGACAAAAGGTCAGAAAGCTGTGCTTGTGAGGGGAGGTGCATGGTTGAAACAAAAACAAAGTAGAGAGGGGGTGGAAGAGGAGAATTAAATATGGTCGTAGAGGGAGGCATGATGAAGGAAGGAGATAATTTTATGCGGAGGATTTTTCTGGAAGAACTCAGCAATAGAGTTGTAGGGAGCGAGGGAAGCTCTGGGAAGGTTGTACATGGGGCAAGCAGGGAGAATGTGATGGATTGTGAGGGTGCAATGGCAATTGTTGCAGAGGGGTTGGGGGGAGCCAATAAGGTAAATTCCATTCTGTCATCACATCTTTATCCCAGAACAAATCCATTTAAGTCTGGAATGCATTTGTCCTAGGGCACCAATCCTTTGTTCCATAGTAACTGAACAATGCATGAGGCTAGACAGATAAAAGATGTGGACAGATGGACGAATGGATGAATGGACAGTAAAGATGCTATATCCCCTCTTCACCAACTTCGTTGGCAAGGGGATAAAAATGTTAATGTTTGTCAAATTTATCGCCAGTAAAAAGAAGATGGATCGAGGACGATGCTGTGTATTCTAATAACCATGTTGCTTATTCTAATGGTAAGTAGGCTCATAGCTGTTAACAAATCTTCAAGAACTGAAGCAGGATGAGTTGGCCTTTAAACGACAACGACGACGAGTGAACACACAATTGCGTATTCGGTTATGATAATAACAATGCTATTACGAAACGCTTAATACGATCCGGACGAGAACGCAGGTACGACGTACGGACAGACATAACATCGACAACCAAGTCAATGTCCACGGCCTTTCATAACCAGTTGTGGTGCACTGGCTAAGGCCTTTAAACACAGTTGGCGCAATATATATATGCAGACCATGGACCTTACTTGTAAGGATTTCTTAGGTCTTATAGTGAATTTTAAGTCAAGGATAAAGGTGGCACTTATTATTGACTTCCAATGTGTTCCTCAAAATAAATCTTGTTTTTGATCAATCATGATGATATCTATGGGCAAATAGGCTCAAATGAAGAAAAGAACAAAAACAGCAAATTGAAAGTCAGGGATGAAAATAAAAATCATGGAATTCTGCAAATTTGCAGAAAAGAATAAATTAAAGACAATTAGGCCTAAAATCAATTAGGGATCTGCTAGTCTGTTATAGATCTCTTTTAACTAATTTTCAAATCTCTTTAGATATGACCAATTAAATAATCTAAAAAAAAAGAGAAGATTATTAAGCAGAAAATTAGGAAGAAATTACTTTTAGGGAGGGGGAATGTTACCTTTGTTCATCTGAAATCGGATGAGGAAGGTACAGTATTTACCTCGGGATTTTAAATAAGCCAGGGTATTTTTGTAAGAAAATTGATATCAAATTTTGTCAGATATCGCGGATGTCATATGCAGCCTAACGTTAATGACCCCTATGTTTGTCATTTTGAGTGTGGGCCTATAGGCGACCATCATAATTCCAAACATAGAGGCCCTTGACTTTATGGTGCTACAGTACTAAACATTTACTATATTTAACGTTATCGCTGTCAATCACTCCAAAAATGGTTTAGAAGTGACATATCAGACATTGCTTGTTACACAATTTGCAGCATCTCATTATGCACACTTTGAAATCATGGACAAACGTTTGCATTGGTCAACTGAATAACTGATTTGTAATTTCTACACAGAAAATAGTTTAAAAATGACAAACCAGTCACTCAATCGTACCAATTGAAGAAATTTGACGATGGTTTCATAGTGCGCATAATGCACGAAAATGACAAAGGCAGTCTACACTTGGCCATCAATACTGACAACAAGTGACATAGACGTACTAAACAGGTGTAAATTGTCACATTTTTCATCAATTATCAAGTGGAATGTGAATCTTTGTTCTTCTAAAATCGGATGTAAATGGTAATTTTCTCAAAATGAAATTCCAGTCATTTAAAAAATATTTTTTTACAAAACTTAAGTTAAATCACACTACTTACATCTGATCATAAACAAAACAGAAATTTGGGGTGAAACTGCCCTTCCAACAATATGTTGACTATGATTTAGTTAATGAAGGAATATTCCCATGTTTTATCATAACCTTTCATGAGAGAAAACATATTAGAAACAATTTAGTACACAAATTATTTTCATATGTTATTCCTATCAGAAGATAATCAAATTTTAAAATTCACAGAAAATACCAATAAACAAATAGGAAAAGGCTCAGTATGACATCACAGCAAGACATTCTCCCACAAAGTTGATGTATTTCATTAAAATCTATCATCCTTTTTATTAGTAAACCTGCTAGAAAAATAAATTGATGAAAGTAAGGTATATATATGTATTGCCAAATATACCCTACTTCAATATCTTTTGGAAAATTGTTCTAATCATATAGAAACAACCAATTAACATTCAAAGAAATACATAAACATTTGCAATGGAATTGTCTCTATGACATCATCAAACACGAATTCATCATACTGTACAAAAACTTTTAAAATGCAATTGAGAAATCTTTAAAAATCCTTATCTCCTAAACGGAATATAATATCAATCAGATTTTTGTACCAAATTTGCTCTAAAAGTATGCTGTTTAAAAATTTTTTTTACAAAAAACCATGGGAATATTCCTGTAATCAATTAGTTATCTCAATGAATTTGCTAGCGGCTACAAAAAACAAAAGGCTGTTTTAAGTCTAACATGGTTTTGAGAATAGTTTAAGTTTGTCCAGATTTTGCACCTAAGAAGGAAAATTTTTGAACATTTTTTGCAAGGAATGGATTATTAAGGAATTTATCTTGCAATAATCATAGTTTCATCACCAGGGATGCAAGAGTTTTTAAATTAGAATCAAAACTCAGCACAATTTGAGGTTTTTCCTATGCAACCTAAGTAGTATATGGCTCCCAAACTATGATTGGACAGAGAACTATGATGACCCACTATTAATTCAACCTTGACCCCCTTCCCCAAATGGTTGACACTTCAAGACAGTGTTCGACAAATCATACATCCGGCGTACCGAGACAAACAAAAATCTTATCTATGACATTTACTTGACTTGCCTGGATAAACAACTTGAGTTTTCAGCAAAATTTGCATGTATTGAAGAAAAAAATTCCCACGGATAATCTTATTTACGTTCAATGTTTCAGGACAAGCACAAATTCAGATACTCTTGACAGGCAGGCAAGTTGATTTGTCAATCCCTGCTTCAAGAGTGGTGTAATGTGAAAAATGCAAAAAATACAACAGCCAAATAATACAGTTGAAGTACAGAAAACAGACTTGCAAAGGGAAGTCCAAATGGTAAGAATTGTTGAAATCTCTTTCTTTGCACAAAATTGGCTTAACTGCTAAAGTGCTAGTTTCTCCTACAAAGTCTCATCGCAAAAAATCTAAAATACGCCTAGGCCTCAGCTCTAGTTCAAGTTAAAAAAAAAAAAACAAGAATTTCAACAAAAAAATGAAATTTCTTAAATAGAAATTTACCTAAATCCAAATAGGATTAATCATTTTACCACAAACTGTAAAGTGACCCTTCCATAGATATGAATAGACCGATTCACTTTTGATTCTAGGGGCACATCTTTCAATAGATTTTAGTTTTCTTCATTAAAAAGTCTTGAAAAGTCAAGTTCTTGATAGCCTTAACACAGGAAAACTTCTTCATATTGCAACTACAGCATCATGTTAAACATTTTTGTATTATTTCCACTATCAAATAGATGATTATTGGTGTACATTTTCTAAACATTGATGCACATTTTGTAGATTTTGGCGCACTTTTTCTAGACATAGGCATCACATTCTTTAGTCCAAAAAATCATTATCCTTTTCATCCGTGCTCACTTTACAACAAAGTCTGGTAGACTACTTGCCCAAGCTACCATGTTTTCAAGATCACGAATGCCATTGTCAACATTTTGGTTCCTACACGCTTCATATTAATCCAAAGGCATATACATAAAATATACATAATCCATTTACACACTTAAGCAAAGTCCATGGGATTCAAGGAGCGTTTTCAAAAAAAATTGCCCAGACATTTTAGGCAAATTGATTTTCAATATGAAGACTCATATTTCATCCTCAAAATCAGCACACTGAAACTTGAATTTGTTTTACACATTGTGCCCTTACAAAAATTCCAGATTTGGCCAGATATAAAAATCTAGATCTGGCAGTGGAATTTATATCAAATTCAGATCTGGCCAGATAAAGAATTGGGCAGATATAAATTCAAATTTGATCTGGCCAGATCAAACTTGATCTGGAGTTTCCAGATCAAGCTTGATCTGAGCCAGATCAAGTTTGATCTGGGCCGCTATATTATCCACATCTGGCTTGATCTGGCCAGAAGTTTATTTGTGTATCAAATTGACTTTAATCAAGGTTTTATATCTGGCTTTACCTGGACAGATCAAACTTTAATTACCCAGATATAAACTTTAATAAAGGCAGATCTAGACTTTTCGTGAGGGTGACTATTGTAATAACTCAATTGCTGTCCTAAAATGATGCAATATTTTTGTTCAAAAATAAAGTTTTAACACATTTTTTGCTAGCGTCTTGACGAAAATGTAGCATGCACATACTGTAAGCATTATTTCCAACCAATAAGAAGATAGAACGCCTGTGTAAAGAAATTATTGACATATTTTGAGTGCGTATCTGCATCCCCTGCCTTGAGCGTATGAACGCACCATTGTGCATCCTACGTGTGTTACTGGTAAAATCCTAGCATAGCGGTAGTTATTATACACATCCTTTAGTACGGGTTGACATTGGGATTGCTGTACGAGGGTTGTAAGTAAATTCCTATGTTGTTTTTTTTAATTCACAAATTGTAGAAAATTGATGATTGAAAAGTAACTTACTTTTTAGATATTTGGTAAAATCCTAGTATAACAGTAAATTTCTATTGCAGGATTTTAAAGGATTTTTGCTTTTCCTTTCTAATTTTGGTTTTATTCTGTTGTAGTTAGGTATTTGAACTATTTTCCTTTTTAGGTTTGGGTCTTTTAAGTAGAAACTAAGCAAAAATTGTTTAAAAAAGAGGAATAATTTCTACGTTTTGGCTTTCTGATCCAAATTTGTACTCGTCAGTGTGTATACTATTACTAGCCTACTATTGTACTGATAAGTGGAGTCTGTAAGCCGTTTTGCAGTTTAAACTTAAATTTAAAAAAAAACCGTGCGCATAAGTAATGTAGACCATAAGTTAGGTTTTAGAATTAGGGTTAAGGATTAGGTTTTTAGGATTAGGCTTTAGAATTTTGATATTGTTGACTTTGTTATCTTTTTAACAAAATTTGCACAAAAAAGGATAAATTTGAAATTATTTGGGAATAATGGGAAGATAAAGAACAGTAAAATTGCTGAAACAAGGTATGAAATATTTCAGAGAGACTGAAAATAAAATAAGCTTTAAAATAAGCATGACTTTCTTGAAGCCTAATTTTTTTCTCCAAATTTTATTGGTTTGTAATAAAAACCCATTTTTTGCCTCAAAATTCCTAGATTGTTGACTAAAATTAATATTTTAATATTTTTCAATCTTTCCTTTATAAATTCTAAAAGTTTGAAGAAAATTGGTCACCTTTAAGTATTAACTAGAACGGTAAATACCGTCATGGTTCGCATGCCCATGCAAATTGACACCCATATCATATCACCCTGCCAATTATAAAAATGGCATCTCACACTATTAGTCCCACATGGCATCCCATGTCCCACATGGCATCCCACCCCATGTCCCACATAACATCCTACCCCATGTCCCACATGACATCCAATGTCCCACATGGCATTCCATTATATGTCCCACAGGACATCCATCCTATGACCCACATAGCATTTCACCCTATGTCCCACATGGCATGTCCCAAATGACATCCCATGTCCCAAATGACATCCTACCTCATGTTCCCCATGACATCCCATGCCTTGTCCTACATGGCATTCCACCGTATCTCCCACATGGCATTCCACCATATAGTGTCTCACATGGCATTCCACCATATGTCCCACATAGCAAACCACCATATGTCCCACATAGCATCCCACGCTATGACCCACATGGATCCCATCCTACATGTATGTCCCACATTAATCCAACCATATGTACCACATGACATCCCACACCATGTCCCACATGACTTCCCATAAGAAATCTCATCCAAGCTATCAGTCCCTGATTGAGCATACTATGTATGGAAGTGTCAGTTCATATAATAACTTACATGCATATGAGTTGTTGAAATGGAGTGGGAACCCATGTCCCACATGACATCCCATGTCCCACATGACATTCCATCCCATGGCATTCCACCCTATGTCCTGCATGGCATTCCACCATATATCCTACATGTGCATTTGCAACATTAGTTCCAATGCTGCTATAGTCCTGTGCAAAAGACACTGAATTTCACCCATAGAATTGACTATTTCTAACCTTGTATACAAAGAATTCGGGAAATCAACCAAAACCGAAGTTGAAATAAGTTTCCTAACTGTTAGGTTTATGTCTGTATCATGGCTAAATTAGGCAAACGTTAAGGGCATCAGTGTTAATTTTCATGTTCTTTTGTGACCACTGGAGAGGTTATGTTACTGTAGCGGTCGTCACCAGACCTGACGTGAGTAAGTGTATGAACGGTGTTTCTGCCCAGCTCTTTTTGAGAAGTGAGCAGAGAGCCAAAGAGGGAAGAGGAACCCTGCCTTTGGATCTGCTTTTTAATAAATTAGCGTCCTCCATTAGGCCTGATATGGATTTTCAGGCTAGGAACACCTACTTATTATACACATCCCTCAGTACGGGTTGACATTAGGATTGCCATACAAGGATTGGCCATAGAAAAGGTACAATTCCTATGGGGTTTTTTAATTTTTATTCACACGTTGTAGAAAATAGATGATTAAAAATTAACTTTCTTTTTGGATATTCTGATATCAAGTAGTCTAAATAATACACTTTTCCAAAAAACTTTTCGTTAATCTTTACCTTTTTAGCGCTACGACGGGATAAATTTCTCCAAGATTTATATATTGGTCACAATTTTCTTAGTTACCACACGTTTGTTATTAATTATTCAACGTCCGCAGATAAGTTTTAGGATGTTCCACTAAACTGCAGGTTGATTTTTCGCTGACAAGATATTTGTTTGTTCATATAATTCTATTAAATAGTTTTGGTAAAAAAAACTGTCTACGAAAACAAATAAATGAAACATCAAGAAATGCTTCGATTACATAATTGTACTTTATAAGTGGTATCTTATTTTGTTCCCTCAAATGATATAAAACATGTTACCCCCACTAAAATGTTACAGCCCGGTGGCAGTGTTTTGAACTTCGACCGTATTTTGGAGAGTTCATCAGACAATTTGTACGGAAAGAAAAGTAGGCCTAGTCCAAAATACTTCAATAAAAGTAAGTAAAATCACCTTTGAAACAGTTTTCCGTAAAACAGACATATATGGGCTTTAAACATTGATTCTAGTCATTGTGGGCGAAAAAAGAAGGTAAGATGGTTTCGTTTTTATAAAGATCTTAAAACTGAGATTTCCCTGTACTTTTAACACCTCACTTAAAACAGTACAGGAGGGTATAGACCTAATCCAAAAGTTGTTTACCATCCGGGAACTTTACAAGCGAAGGCAAATTGGTAGGCACAGTGCGGGAAAACTATGTAGGCCTATGAATATTGTGCTCGATTGCTTATCAGTAAATCAATGTAAAATGGGTTATTTTGACCATTTGATCATTAATTTTGAACAAAACTCTTGAATTTAGTCAATAATTTATACGCAGAATAGTAGTGGGTTATAGTCTACACAGTCGATTGTGATTTTAACTGAAAATTTGTTTTTTCGCAAGTAAACAAAGCTCCAACTTGAACTTTACACAAGTTTTTTAACGAAGGCCAGTATTATTAAGTTAGCATTCACGCATGAAAGTACGAATTCAATTAATCAGTTATTAATCGCTGGGAAAACTCTTTCGGCGATTGTAATCTAAGTATTAGGCCCGGCCTAAATCAGCACTTTCATCAAATTTTGTCAAACTCAAAAAATATAGACCTAAGCCATAGATCAGAGTAGGACCAGAATCTGTATAAAAATAAAAATAACTGCACATGATTTATGTTTTCAGCTAGTAGGCCTACCTACTAATTTGAACCATAAACCCACTGAAGTTAGGCCATCCAAAATTAAAGAAAGCATCACCGAGCTGAATAATACTTAATTACATATGACCACACCAAGGTGGATAACAAATTGATTGGATGTTCATTTCACATACGAATAAATTGTATGTCTTTATCTGGTTATGCATGTGATTTATATCAGATCTAGGGGTGTGAATTTTAACTGGGATTTATATATACTTTTTGGTTTACGGAAGACCTTGTAGGTATTTTCTCAAATAAGCAAGGGCCACTGAATTAAGATTCTTCTTACACTATTTTGAACGATATAAGATCATACCTACATAGGATGGAGATATAAATACCAAGAAATGTTGTACATGTACCTTTGAAAAAGTTTGATATTCATGCTAGGCTATATGAAGGGAATGGTTTTGAAGGCACTGTGACACAATGCAAAATTGATCATTTGAATGACTGCAAATACCTGCTGATGTATTCACCAAGTTCATACACTTTTTTTTATATTCCATATCACCATTAAAAGTACATTAAACATCAAGCTTCATGAGGAGATAAGATTGAAATGAAGTACTGTATGTTCATATTATACTCACACAGTACTATCATCAAAACTTGAAAAGTGGACATCATACTTTTTTTGGGGTGTCTTTTTGCCAATTCTAACTGATGTTTGATTTTATATTTGCTATACATGTATATCTTAACAAGGCCTCAACCTTAACTAGTGAGATAAACACCTCACTCAGTATACACTATTTGCAAGGCAATACTTGCATATTCTTGTGTATAGCAGCCATGTAGTGGCTATAGCATATACAACAGTCAGATGTTATCTAACTACACCTTAACCAGCTTTTAGCTGAATGAGTGATATGAATGAAGAAAAAAAACAGACATGGTCTATTCATCACATCATAAGATCATATTCTCAGACTATATGCATGATCATCCAAATGTGATTTTTCTTTATGCTTGAATTAGGCCGTAAACCTGTTATGCAGCTTGATAGTGTAAATGTGTATATACAATTTTGTGTGTTTAAATAGAGTGATGATATGTATAATGCATATGAACATAAAAACAGACATCTATGCATACTATTCTTTTGTATACACCAGTAATTCACTATACATGTAGGTAAACTTTGTGTATGCTTGAAGATCAAATTTTCATCCAAAATGTGAAACACTTTCAGAAAAATTATTGTTTATGTATGAAGCCAAATATTAATGAATTAATTTACTTATTATGTACCTGCATGCATGTAAAGCATGGAATATTATAAAATGAGAAAATCAAAATTTTCTTGAATACCTTTTACAATGAGCTGTGCAAACACTTTTTTTAATGAAGTAAAATGAATATAGGGCTATTTAAAATATCCATGGCAAATTTGAGACTTTCACAGGTCTGCCATCCCTCTTTATATTCACTTGAAGAAATACTAAAAAGTGTTTTCATCACAAATAATATATAACTTAAGCTATCACCATTTTGTTTTTAGTTTTTAGGAATAAAATGTGCCCACAATTCTCTCTCACCTTGCAGAAAATTGTAAAGTTGTTTGCAATGTAGTTGGCAAAACTACTGGTCTTATTCCTAATAAGATTGACCTTTGCCACACCCATTGCCAATATTTGTATATCATGGGCCTATTTTGACTAACTTGGCCTAAACTTGACTTAAACAGAATATTGATTATCAATAATCTTTTATATAAAAGGATCATCAATCTCACTTCAAACATAATCTCACTGCATCCCAAATGTGGTCGGTCAATAAAAAAGTTAAATATGAGCATTTCAGTACTGCTTGTCAGATGAAAGGCTACATGTAGTGTTAAAACTTACAAAGGTCAGTAAACGGTCCTAATTTTTAGAGTTAAAAATAATACAGTGGGCTAGGTAACATACAGTACCGCCCACATTAAATTGGCCGTCGCATCGTGAAGCGTGATGAAATATCACGTTCCAACTATAACAACGTTTCCATTACACCTATTGCAAATGCTTAACGTAATATCGGCCGTCGCATCGCGTTTATTTTATCGTTATGGTGTGCATAGGCATCTAAATGGCACGATTCTGTTTTCGTTTTAGCGTGAATTACGTAGCAGAACGAACGATCGTTCTATCGGGATTTTGAAGAATTGGGGAAGGCTTTTGCAGTTAGAAAAATCTAGAATTGTAGGAGAATTTTCCGATAATTGTCGGCTTCCGATAATTGTCGACCGCGATGTAATCATAAATAAACACTGACCAAAATATTTTCGCGGAATAAGCACTAGGCCTATATACACATGCTTTCGGAGCTGTATGCCACTAGTGTTCTAATATCAGTGTAGGCCTAACGTTAGTAATAGCATTATACTTAGTTAAGTTAGTGTGCAGTCAGTGACGAGTATGTCCAAAATAGGACACTGCATTAACTGCAACTTGTTAATTCGTGTCTTTACGGGCAAGATAAGATCAAAATACGACATATGATAACCCTTAGATTAATATTGTATGCAATCATTATCTCATTTAAATATTTAATTAACAACTAAATAAATAGACAAATCAAGTTTAAGTTATCTTTGGGGAGGAGAGTTAAGAAATGAGTAGGCCTACCGACATTTTTAATGTACATCCTTGTTCTTTTCCTATACAATTCTTTATATATTGGCATTAAAAGGTTACCTTGAATTTTAAAGGAAATACAACAGATTTGCCTTCAAAAAAGGAAAATTCGACCAAACAGTTTCAACCAACCCTACGGTCCTACCTCTGACTTCCTCCCAAGTAAAATACAACTTCTACCCAATAGAGTGGGGACAGAGGCAAATTAAAACATTTTTTCAAGTTGGTGTCACCTTTATTACAAAAGATTAAACCTAATCTGATTAGGAACCTATGAAATGTTTTGTGATATATTCAGGCCTGTAGCCAGCAGGCTTTCTTTTCGACGGATGAATGTGGGGAGGGGGAAGACTTTGGCAAATTTTCCATATACATATTTTTCGTTTGATTATTCACAAACGCAATGTGAGTTTGATTCATCATATCAAGTATTATTAGGGCCTACATTAATAGTATGTGAACATCCGAATTTAGTGTTTTCAATGTGCAGATTATTTTTAGTCGCTAGTACAATATTGCTAGTACCTTTTTCCTTTTCTGTTATTTTTAATTCCAACATTTTGTAACCTACATTTATATGTAATTTCAATCTCGGTTAAATAGATACATGTATAACCAACAATTTTAAGCAAACATTTTTGCCATATAATTGATCCATGGAATATTTTGAAAGCATGTCAAGTTAAAAAGGTTAGCCAAACTGTTTTCCAACTTCAAAAACATAATTCCTTAGACGAGACAGAAAAAGCTGCGCAATGTTTATTGCAGTAACGGCAACTTGTTAGGACTTTAAAATTACGGGAAATATGTACAAATCGACTTAAAAAAGTATGAGAGAATACACAACGAAATTAACAACATCAACTTACTTAGATATTTATATTCCGAATATTAAAGTCCTGGTCCAAAAAATGTTTAAAACTTTATCAAAACAAGTTTCCAAAGATTAAAGACATTTTTTTTTTTAATTCTCCATCATAGAAAATAAAACAAAAATATGAAAGCTGTAAAACTGCAAACAAACGCTATTTCCTTGTTTTAAAACGTATGCTTTACTTTTTATCTTTGCACATAACAAAAACTGGAAAAAACTTCCATAAACCAGTGGTACATTCCTTCCAAGCAGGAGCTGTCGCCCCAGTTAATGGCGGCAAGTTAATGTATAGCAAATTATTACCACACATCTCATCAGTATAAATTCTACATTTTTTTCAAAATTATTAGAACTGTGTCAGAAAAACAACAAAATATCTTGTTCAAAGATATGCCACCCGCGTTTCCCCTTCACATGTCTGGGTGGTTTATAACCTCACGACAGGTTTCCTCGAACTTCTCGGCTACGCGGCGCTAAATTGTTGACAGACATATTGCATGCATGACACTTTTATGTAAACATTCAAAATGGAGGAAAGCCGTAACGTATTATAAATTAAGACAACAATACCAAAACCGGGAGGGGGAGTGGACATCTAACATTTTGTGAAGTGAGAAATATGAGGAAATTTACTGAGCACGGGAGAGGGATGATGAAAGCATCGCCTTATCTTCATTCAGGAAAACAAATCATGAAAATGGGGAGGGGAAAGGACAATATCATATACCAAGTATGTTTTCACAGTAAGAAGAATTCTCCCATCTCAAATTCAATGTTTGGTGATCAAATTTGCCGTTTGAAATCGAAACGGGGAGATCTTAACAAAGAACCATGGCACTGCCGCCCCCACCCCGCCTCTGTCCACCCCTTCCTATTCGTAATACTTCCATTTTTTGAGGAGAAATTGGTGAGGGGACGATACGATCTACAAAATTATGTTTTCATAAAAGAGAATGCCCCCACCCCAAATTCAATAGTTCAACGATACCAGTTTGTCGCTTCAACTTGCAAACGAGCTAGGAAATCATAACAAAGATCCACTTTCCCGCCGCCCTCGCCATCCCCGCACCCTTGCTGTCTTAATACTTCAATTTTTTTGGAGAAATTGAAGAAAACTGGAGAGGGGACGAGATAATCTACCAAATTACGGTATGTTTTCATAAAGGAGAATGCCCCCACCCTAAATTTGATAGCCTGATAATATCAAATTAAACATGTATAAGAAGGAATCACTCATGGAGTACCACTAATAATCGTTATTAACCGCTGTGATCCCCGGTCCCTTGCCCATAACCGCCAAACTCAAGTTTATGTCAGACTTCAAATATTTGGAAGACACCATGAAAATCGGGAGGGGGCATATACCTTTGTAAGTATTTCCCTTTAAATGTGCTAATCTTAATTAATTGGACCGCGCTAGGCCAAAGTCCAGACGCAGCTGGCGTCAATTTGTAAACAAATCTGTCAAATGTGCTGGGAATGGGGCAGCGGCATTATTTATGATCCTTCAGAAGTTTGCCGTGTTTTTGCAGTATGTGTTTCATAGAGATTAATGTTAATGGTGTTTATGTTCATAAGTTTCGGGTAGGAATTATAATATATCTGTTGAAAGGAAAGACATTTTCGCACGGATCTAATTTATAAAGAAAATTTTTTGCACCTGGGCTTATCAAATAGTGGGAGCATATGTGTGTTTCTGTTTACTTACGTCGCTGATTTCGAAAAGATTTTGATGCATTTTTTTCAACATGGAGGTCTACACTGAGCAAAGAGTGCTTAGTTTAGAATTGTATTTGTCCTTATTTTATTATTCTTTTCTTTCGCGTTTTACTGTTACTGTATATGGAACAACATATTAAAACGTTTTTGACAACGTTTCTTAATATTTTGTTGGAAATATTTCACGAGTTAAAATTTTACTTGACTATTTGGAATACTATATATTTCGAATAAAATATGGAAATCTCAGTAAGTTAAACTTGTTTATTTTTATTGCGCCGATCCTTTGTATTTCGCTTATCATTTTAGTTTTAATTTATATTATTTCATTCAATTTTCATTTTATGATTTATAGAAAAAATGGCGTGCCATGATAGTGCAGACACACGCGTTGCTGCCACGGTTCCTTACTTTTCAGGTTGTAATTTTTGTTGAACTTATTCAAAATAAATAATGATCGAATCTCTGTGGTACACTCTGCGTTGTCGTTACCAATTTATTGTGGGCTGATATGTGTCCTTTGAAAAGACACGGGAAATGAAATACTTAATTTTGCCCAAAACGGCAAATTTGCCTCAGTTTAAACTTATCTGAACTAAAGAAATTTGCATGTTCGATACGTGTGCAGACGTTAAATATTACACACAGTACCGGGCGGCATTATCGGGCGCTTTTACCGGCGCAATTGTCAAACTGCTCGCATCGGTCACTACTTGAATGTTGGAAAATGGACTCATACTGTAAGTAAACAATAAGACGAAGAGAAGAAATATCCTTTTGATTCATGATCTGCCAGTTAGAAATGCGATCAAGAAGAATGAAAACAAAATCGTGCAAAAAAAAAAAAAGTTATTGAAGACGATATAAAACCAATTAAGTATAACATGCTAAACAGTAAATAAAGAAGAAAGAAAGCAATAATACAAGGATAAACTATACTTATCTCCCTAAAAAGAAAGAAACAAGAGAAAAAACATTAGATTTTCATGGAACAAAAATAGACAATCATGACTAAAATTGTACCAAAAAACTTTACACCATTTTCGCTGTAGGCTATTCTTTAGAATTTTTTTTTAATACGGGTGGGGAGGGGACGATCCGATTTCATGGCTATCATGATTGGTACACTTCAGGCCAGGGTACGTGATTTAAATTGCCTCAGTGACAGCTGAGAATAAATATGCTTCTAACAAAAGTTATAAGCCGTTTTGTATACATTTTAATGTGCAACTCAATGGTTGTTGCCATCTTGTTTTGGTCAATTACCGACGATATGCGAAGGCAAAGGTCTATTTGACTGCAGCATATTGTGAAAAATACATTTGATAATACATAATATGGCGTCAATATTTCAAAACAATTTCAAGCCTAGGCTAGTATTTTTACATGTAAGCGTATACGTGGGGACCTAGTAGTACCGTTAGGCAAATAATACTAAGATTGTCCAGCAAACCTCTAGACAATATCGATTCCTAAACTTTGTCTCGCACAATATGAACTCACTGACGCAGGAATTTACGTTATTACGACCTACCAAAAAGCGTGAAAATAAAAAAACCGGAGCCGAATTTAAGTTACGAATCTGGACGCACTCAGGTTGAAATTACGTATTACCTTTATGCAGCTAGAATGTACGATATCGTCGGTGCGTGATATCACGATATATCGTTCAATCGTGATTCACTGTAGTATAGTTAAAACGTTAGCAAGTGTTCAGGATTTCGATATGGAATGTTATCGTGATCACGATACACGATGCGACGGTACTGTATGTTAATAAGATAGGCCTAAATGTAGTCAAAAAATGAATGGGTACCATGCAAAAAACAATGCCTTAGTTAAATTAAGCTAAGGTTTATAACTTAACTGAAGGGCCAATAATGCATTACAATATTTGCATTGTGTTGTGTAATTTATTCACTGGGCATAATTTGAATTTAATTGTACAAATTGTAGCACAAAAGTTCATACTCAAATCATGCAGTGACCAAAACCATTTAACATATAAGGCATATATTTTACTAACTTCGAGGCCTAAATACCTCTGCCCTATCTAACTTCTATTCTAATTTCTTATCTAGTGTTTGTTAGTATTACTATACATTTGTGTTGAATCTTATGCCATGCACAAATTGAATACTGTCTAGTCCTAGGCCTAACGTTAGGCCTGTTATTAACTTGGGCCTTTGAAGAAAAATTTAGTCTATGAACGAAATCTACACTTGTTCTTTTAAAAAAAATTCTTTCCTTTTTTCAGCAAAAATGAAGTACACTAACGTTACAGTAAGTCTACTTAAGCTAGACATGTAACTTGTAAAACTAAGAAGTTTGATGTTATCGAATATCGACTCTAACATTAGCCCCATACGCTAACAATTTTAAGTTAGCCTTATTAATATTATCTCTTAAGAATTGATTTAAAAATTGGTTCTGAAGCCAAAATTAGCTTTCAAAATGCATTTTAGAGCAAAAATTTGGCTTGGATCAATCACCGAGAATGTAACTTAGTTTATTTGTTTACGTTTTCTGTTGACTCCCTGCGTTGTACGATTTGGTTGTTTGCGCCACAGGTGTTCCTAGTGTTATGGCAACCTATATACTTATAACAGATATATAACAAAGTAGGTCACCTCCTACCGCGACTTTCGAACTGTATATGAAACTTCCATTTTATGACCACTTGTGAATCTTAATAACATTTTTTTACTCAACTCACATTTGCCGGAGACTCCCTTCTTCGTTTATAATGCACTTGTCAGTTATATGACTCACCCCAACTAACCCTGGCAATGTCAGTCAAAGGTGAGTCAGTGACATATGAAATAGTGACTCACATGTGCGTCATTGTACCAAATTGTCAGTCCCTAGAGTGACTCTGTGGTGGGTCAATTTATTTCAGACCCATTGACTTTGTACAGAGGTGATTGATTTGGGGCAAGTCATTTCACAAAAAAGGCAGTCACCTAAGTTGACTGAGGGGTGCATCAATACAAATGTTTTGTCCACCCACTTTGGTGCAATGACTCACCTTGTCCAGGGGTATAGGGATGAGTCACACAATTGATAAGTGCATAAGGTACAGTATTTGTTATTATTTTCCGATGAGATGTGCAAACGATGAATTTTCTACCCCTATTACAGTCATGACAGTTTAATTGCCCGACAATTTGCTGCAAAGTGCAAACCAAAGAAGTTAAGAATCACGAGGTGGTAAAAAAAAGAAGGAATTTTCATATACAGTTCGAAAGTCGCGGTAGGAGGTGACCTACAGTACCTTATTATACATAGGCCCTATGTAATAAGTATATAGGTTGCCATAAAAAGCTAGGAACACCTGTGGTTTGTGCTGCGCTAGCTCTTTGCCTACCAAAATTTGGTTTGTTTACCGCCGGATGACGTCATTTTGCATTTGGTGGATTAGGTCTATAGGATTTGGTAGTACCCTCAGACAGCCAGCCATCACTAACGGCAGCCATACTAACACGTTTGTTTGTTTGATGAGGTCTTAACGGCACCACGACAACGAAGGTCAAATTGTGCCTGAGAGGTCAGATCATTTTAGAGGTAGTAAGGAAAGAGACCAGGGGAAGAATGAGAGAAATTCAAGAACAAAAGCCAGAAAGCTGTGATCGAGAGAGGAGGTGCATGGGTAAAACTAAAAACAAAGTAGAGAGGGGGTGGAAGAGGAGGATTAAATATGGTTGTAGAGGGATGCATGCTGAAGGAAGGAGACTATTTTATCTGGAGGATTTTTTTGGAAGAACTCAGCAATTGAGTTGTGGGGAGCGAGAGAAGCTCTGGGAAGGTTGTACAGGGGCAAGCAAGGAGAACGTGTTGGATTGTAAGGATGCAGTGGCAATTGTTACAGAGGGGTTGGGGGAACCAATAAGGAGGTGGGAGTGAGTGAGGTGGGTGTGACCAATTCTAAGACGGGTAATATGAACGTTGTCGATACGAGAAAGGTTGTTGATGGTGGATTTGATCGGGATTGTGGGCTGGATAACATGGAGTTTGTTATCAATTTGGAAGTTCCATAAGGTTTGCCAGCGGTCACGAACAAGAGAAGCGATAAGCGGTTTGATGTCAGAGAGGGTTTTGGGAAAAAGGGAAGGGAGGAGGTTAAGGGCAAGCTTAGCGGCTGTATCAGCCCTGTCATTGCCAGGGATGCCAACATGGCTGGGTATCCAGAAGAAAGAACACTTTTCCTGCAGAGGGTGGGAGAAAAGAGTTTCCGGAGGAGGAGGTGGCAGGTGAGGTTATCCCATTTAAGATTGAGTAATGAAGTAAGAACAGCCTTTGAGTCAGAGAAATGGCAAAGTGACTAAGAGGAGAGTACTCAATAAAGTTGAGGGCGAGGAGGATGGCCTTAGCCTCGGCTGAAAAGATGGATGAGTGGTCAGGAAGTCTGCTACTGAGGGTGATGTCTTGGATGATGGCAGCAGCAGCTGTCTTGTTGCCTTCCTTGGAGCCATCAGTATAGATGGAGGTGTAATTTGAGAGTTGGTCTTTGATTTGGTTGTGGAGATTGATGAAGAGATTAGGGTGAGTTTGAGTTTTGTTATAAGTGGAGAGGTCAAGGTGGACAGAAGGAAGGGGGGTGGCCCAAGGCGGAAAAGTGGGCCAGGAATAGGTGCCGAGAGTGGCGGGGTTGATGCCAAGTTGAAAGAGGTCTGATTTAATGCGTAAGCTGAAGGGGGGCGATAGGGTTTTAGTCCCATCAAAGAGGGAGGAGAAATTGGGGTACCTAATGAGGTTGTAAACAGGGTTCTGGGTGTTGGTGAGGACTCTCAAAGCATAGGAGAGGCTAAGCTTTTACATCTAAGTAGAAAGGGGGTTCGTTGGCTTCAACATGAAGGCTAGTGATTGGGGAGGTCCTGTAGGCTCCTAGACAAAGCCTGAGGGCTTCATTTTGGATGGTGTTAATGTGGTTGAGGTATGAGTTGTGAGCGACACAGTAAACAATATTGCCATAGTCAAGCTTGGCACGAATGGTGAGCCTGAAAATTTTGAGAGAGCATAGCGGTTCGCTCCCCAAGTAGTGTTGAGAGCAGTCGGAGGATGTTGAGGGAGCTATTGCATTTTAGTTTCAGGTTGGTGATGTGTGGCTTGTAGGTGAGCTTGGGGTCTAGAGTTAGACCAAGGAACTTTGTGTTTTCAACTTTAGGGATGCGATTCCCATTGAGCACAAAGTTCGGGTTGGGGTGGAGGTTGTTGAAATGACAAAAGTGCATGCAGACTGTCTTGTCTTTGGAGAATCTAAAACCGTTATTGTTGCTCCAGACTTGCAGCTGATTGAGGCTGGTTTGGAGCCTATTTTCAACAATAGGAAAGCTAGGGGAGGAGTAGAAGATGGTGAAGTCATCCACGTAGAGGGTACGTTTGATGCTGGGGCCAAGGTCATTCCCGATGTCATTAATGCTCAGGTTGAAGAGAGTGGGGGAGAGGATGCTGCCTTGGGGGACGCCCTCTTCTTGGGGGTACGGCTTGGAGAGGGTGTGGCCAATACGAACTTGGAACTGCCTGGGTGAGAGGAAGTTTTGAATAAAGATGGGGAGGTGGCCTCTGAGGCCAACATACTAACACGGCTGTCATCAGTCCGACGGTACTACTGTAGCCTGGAACACCTTAGTCAGATAAACATCTGACCATAGTATACACTATAGCCATTACATGACTGCGAATACATGGTCAGACATCATTCTATGCATATAACGGTGGAAACCGCTACATTGACTCATCATAGTCGTGTTACAGAATATTTGTGATGCACTCCTGTTTTGCGAACATTTTCCAAGAAATTTGTACTTTTTTACCACATTCATTTTAACCTGCAAAGGTTAAGCTACATAAGTCAACTAAACAGTAAATACCGTCATGGTTCGCATTTCCATGCAAATTGACACCCACATTATATGACCCAGCCAATTACAAAAATGGCATCTCACACTAAGTCCCACATGGCATGGCATCCCACCCCATGTCCCACATGGCATCCCACCCCATGTCCCACATGGCATTCCACCATATCTTCCACATGGCATCCCACGCCATGTCCCACATGACATCCCATGTCCCACATGGCATTCCATCATATGTCCCACAGGGCATCCCATCCTATGACCCACATTGCATTCCACCCTATGTCCCACATCCCATGTACCAAATGACATCCCACCTCATGTCCCACATGACATCCCATGCCTTGTCCCACATGGCATTCCACCATATCTCCCACATGGCAAACCACCATACAGTGTCTCACATGGCATTCCACCATATGTCCCACATGGCATTCCACCATATGTCCCACATGGCATCCCATGCTATGACCCACATAGATCCCATCCTGCATGTATGTCCCACATTAATCCAACCATATCTACCACATGACATCCTTCCCTATGTCCCACATGGCATCCTTCCCTGTGTCCCGCATCAGTGGCTTCCCACCTATTCCACCTAGCATCCCACCATGTTTCACATGGTAACCCTCCTAATGTCCTAATGACATCCTACTTTATGTCCCACATGGCATCACATCCCATGTCCCACATCCCCATGGCCTCCTACCCTATGTCCCACATAGCCTCCTACCCTATGTCACACATGGTATCCTACCTTGTCACACATGGCATCCTACCTTATGTCACACATGTCATCCTACCTTATGTCACACATGGCATCCTACCTTATGTCACACATGGCATCCCAACCTGTCACACTCTGTGTTACTTGTGGCATCCCACCATGTCCCACATGGCATTCTACCCTGTTCCACATGGCATCCCACCCCATGTCCCACATGGCATCCCATTCCATGTCCCACATGGCATCCCACCCCATGTCCCATATGACATCCCATAGGCTCCATAAGAAGTCTCATCCTAGTTATCACAGTCCCTCATTGAGCATATTATGTATGAAAGTGTCAGTTCATATAATAACTTATATGCTAAAGACTTGTTGAAATGGGGTGGGACGCCATGTCCCACATGACATCCCATGTCCTACATGACATTCCATCCCATGGCAATACACCCTATGTCCTGCATAGTATTCCACCACATATCCTACGTGGCATTCCACCCCATGTTCCACATGGCATCCCACCCCATGTTTCACATGACATCCCACCCCATGTCCCACATGGCATCCCACCCTATGTCTCACATGACATCCCATAAGCTCCATGAGAAGTCTCATCCTAGCTATCAGTCCCTGATTGAGCATACTATGTATGAAAGTGTCAGTTCATATAATAATTTATATGCTAATGACTTGTTGAAATGGGGTGGGACGCCATGTCCCACATGACATTCCATCCCATGGCAATCCATCCTATGTCCTGCATGGCATTCCACCACATATCCTACATGGCATTCCACCCTGTTCAACATGGCATCCCACCCCATGTCCCACATGGCATCCCACCCCTGTCCCACATGGCATGCCACCCTATGTCACACATGGCATCCCATAAGCTCCATAAGAAGACTCATCCTAGCTATCACAGTCCCTGATTGAGCATACTATGTATGAAAGTGTCAGTTCATATCATAACTTATATACAAATGACTTGTTGAAATAGGGTGGGACGCCATGTCCCACATGATATCCCATATCATCCCATGTCCCACATGACATTCCATATCATCCCATGTCCCACATGACCTTCCATCCCATGGCAATCCACCCTATGTCCTGCATGGCATTCCACCACATATCCTACATGGCATTCCATGATGTTCCACATGGCATCCCACCCCATGTCCCACATGGCATCCCACCCTATGTCTCACATGACATCCCATAAGCTCCATAAAAAGTATCATCCTAACTATCACAGTCCCTGATTGAGCATACTATGTATTAAAGTGTCAGTTCATATAATAACTTATATGCAAATGAGTTGTTAAATAAGAAAAAAGGTGGAGTCAAATAATTATGCCTGATATAGCCCTTCGTGTATACAACATGGTAAATATTAAATCATATGTCCTTCATGGCCCCCATCCATGTCCCACATGGCATCCCTCCCTATGTTTATATGCAATCACATTCTGTCACACTCCCTGACTAAGTATACTAAACAAAAAAGTCTGGTCAGGTCATAATACTGTAGCAGCTTTATGCAAATGAGCACAATAATAAAGGTAGAGTTTAAAAATTCATGCCTGATACAACTGTTGGTGCCCAAATATTTTAAAGAATTTTAGGGATTTTAAATCTCAAGTACTACAAGAGAGACTCGAAGATCTCTAAAGAATATTGGAATATTATATCATTTTACAGTTATCTTCTAAGAAAATATTAAATGTATTGTAGACTTTTTAAGGAAACTAGTCTTCAATCATATCTTAATCATCTCTGAAAAACCTTAACATTTTATAAGGAAATTCTAACCTTTCATAAGAATATCTGAAGAAACTTTAACTTTTTCTGAGGAACTCTGAAGAAACTTTAACATGTCTGAAGAAATCTCAGGACAAATCTGTGGACGGCCGGACGGACATAATCGCCATAACATAGGTTCGCATAATGATACACATGCAAACCAAAAAGCTTCTAGTATGTAACTCGTAATCTTAAAAGCTTGGACACATAAAAATACATTTAATAACTATAAACTAAAACCCGTAAAAAGAAGAAACTTTAACCTACCTTGGTTGCTACTTTCTCACAATCATGAATGCCGAAGTGAAAGTACCTAATTATTTCAAATTCTATCATACATCAGCCATGCCAGCGTAGCGTAAATGTTGAACACGGGCGTAAAAAACAAATCGTGCTTCTAAAACAAGTGCACACATCCATTAAGTGTACTGATTGAAGATAGTATTAGTAATCATGGCATATAGGAAATATTCAAGACATCTAATAATGAAATAAATGACAAGTATACATTCATGTTTTTTTTGTTTTTGCCAAATGCGTCCTTAGCAACTGGAGGTGGTAATCAAAATAATGAATGGAGAGGATTTGATGATCTGTTTGGCAACCAGAAGCGTCAAAAATTTAAAACTGAAGCCAATAAAATTTACCTCAAGTTTAGGCCTACTGTCATACATTATCAGTTAAAATTGTAGTACAAATTATTATGAGGTGTATTGAAAACCAAATAAAGATGCACAATAATGTTGTTCCCAATCATGGGTTTCATTCTGGTGCGACTGCACGCGAAATAGGCAAGAAGCGAGTCAAGAAGAGGACAACATGGTGATAAAACTTCGGGTAGGTGGCATCTGAAAGTGAAGAAGCACAAATGAAGAGAAATAACAGTTTGTATGTCGAAAACAGCCATTTCAAAGCATAAAAAGAGTTTTGATTATCACAACTGTTACTTTATAGCAAGGGCGAAAATAACGCCTAAAATAAATATCACAAAAGGCACTTCTTGACCCGTTGCTCTCTTGAAATGGAGGGCCCAATTCTTGCCTCCATTGTCCTTGTGAGGAGAAGGGTAGGGGTTGCCCTCGCTGCCCCGTGGTTCAGGTGTTCTTGGTTTTATTGCCCGTCTATGTTTCATACGGGAGGCTTTGATATGTAGATCATTTTTTTTATATTCAAATTGTAGCCTTATACTTATATAGATAAATATAGACAGAAAGACTATTCTTAATTGTCCCAATTTACTTTTTGTCGGACAAATTTGTCTAACACCCCCTGCGCTCTAAGTCTATAGCTATAGCCCTGCGTGCACGATTGAGCAGAGGACAAAATTAAACCAGAACAGAATTACAACTAACGAACTGCAGGTATTTATAACACTTTAAATAAAACTAAGGCTCATTTTACCTGTTTTAGATCCTCATTAAAAATATTAAATAATAAAGTGGCCGTACTAGATTTTCTACCCTCATTGGCCTGAATTCCTTCCACCTCCCCTGGCTTGGGTATAGTTGAAAGGGCAATTTCTCCTCCCTACAGCGACTAAAATTGATTCAATTTCAATCGGCCTGAAAATTGCTGATGGCCCTTTTTCTTTTAATATCTAACTTGCAATCACGAAAGTTGGAAAATCATACTAGAATTTCTTTTGACGAAGCCAGGTCCATATACGCTGAGATACAAGAAATGGATGCACTTAAAAGTTGATCCGGCGAGATCAAACTACATTGTTAACCAGTGCTTATGCTACATTCAGAATGTTCCAAATTTGTCTTTGTGCCGACTTATTCATGTACACTTTGGAAAAACTAAATATGAAAGGAATTTGAGTTCCTTTAAACTCAATTCACCATGCAGAACTTCATTATTGAGGGCCATAAATACTTGCCCCCAATAAGAAATAATAGCAACAGAAATGACCCATGTATCGTTCTCGCTTAAAACGCCACTGAATTTGTAAACAGGTGAGGGAATTCATAACAGAATTTGGTCGATGGTTTCCCTCCTTCCTCCCCCTCCCAGGATCAATGGGCCCCTTGACTATTTTCACAATGTCCATGATTAGTTTGGTTGTGACTTATCTATCAACATGCCCAATGAAATGCTAGGTGTCCTGTCCTCTCCTGTTTTGAGTCCCGTCTGTCTTTTGTTAGTTTCTCTAATTGGAATGTTTTCGTCAAAGTGTTGATGAAATGTGATATCTTTAAACATGCGCCCATAATCGCCCATCAGGCGGAAGGTCATAAATCCCCCCAAAAAGGAAGGGGGGCGGGTAGGGGGTTTGGTACTTCTCATATTTTGTTGTTATTTGAAAAAAAATACATTTCTTGCTACGGGTCTTCCCCTGGTTCTGCGTAGATATAAGAAAACTGGCCCCAATTTTTCTCCAAAATCGCATAAGAGAGGAACCAGAACCCTTCGTAAAACAACATAACACTTTTTAGGACCTTCCATGATCTGCATTGCAGTTCTAACATATTACATACCCCAATACTTTCTTGCAAATTGTCCTTATCTTATTGTCCTATTCTTTAGAACTTCTAGATTAAACGTTCTTCAGAATACTATTGGGGAAATACTGTTCCATCAACAAAACAGGTATCTATAATAAACAATTTCGATAAAAATAACTGCAGTGCCATCTGTGACCTTATAAAAATTATGCTGCGCACCTGCGGCAGCACGGGCGTCCAGTCCGCTGGCGTTATATTTATTTGTACGCGTATCGGTGTTGTGCACCCTAGTTAAATCAATAAATCAATATTAAAATAAAAGGTTCCAAGAGCGTATGGTTGAACTGAAAGGAGTGTACAATATTGGCTTACATTTTTACCCATTTCTAATTATTTCAGGATTACCAACATGTTTTAATTACTTACAAGATTACCCCAGCAATAACTGGAGAAGTTAACCAGGCCTAGGCCTATATAATTTTATGTGGTGTAATTTGTAAAGTACAGTAGCCTAATTACAGTGTAACAGACGGTGCATAGACAGTGTAGTCACGATTTTAGGACCGAGGCGATTTCCACATTAAAACAGATACGACAAAAGTCTGACTCTGTATTGCATCTCACTACAGTAGGTGTACCAATTTAGCGCATTGGAAATTGTTTTTACTTCCGTTCGTTATATGTAGTTATTTAACTACTTCTGAGAAATATCATTGATAAAAAGTTTAAGACTTAAATTTTCTAGTTTAAAAGTATTTGAACTCTAATACGAAACAAATTTTTTATTTTTTTATTTTGAAATTTCAACAAGGTGCACATGTAGCACCTAATGTGTATCGGTAGAGCGTATTTTCCACACATGCAATTTACTATAAATAATCTCACTTTAATACAAGTACTTTTCAGGTTTTTATAATTGTATTGGTAAGAGGCATCATTATTAAGCTCTTTGTTTTGGTAAATACAATATTACCCTTCAAAACTTAACCAAAACTGTTTAAAATTGTAGTTATTTATATTGCTTTCCTATATACTAGTTGTACGAAAATTTAGGAAGGATCAAATCAACGAAGAAAAAAAGTATTCCTCTGTTGTATGTAATACTTAAGGAATGACCATTAAAACAATATGTCTACACATTTTACTCTTAAGAATCAAAGGTTCCAATTGTGTACTGAAATAATATTTTCAGTGCAAATTTCTTTTTGTACTCCTTACAGGTATAAAGTGATGAGTATTTTTCTACACTTTTGGTTTTATTTGTTCTGTTTTAAAACTTAGCTTTGATAATTTGCAACTTGTGGGCTGTTTTGAAACTTAACTTTGACACATTTTAAATTTCCCAGCTTAACTTCTGAGATTGTCATGCTCTTGTTAGAAAACAAGAAAGGGAAATGCTGGTGTTCCCTCATATCACCTCCCCCTCCCCACCCATTACCTTCCCCATCTCTATTAATCTTTTAAAAGAAAATCCTTAATTCCTTGCAATTTTGAAAATGTTGGATGACCACAGGGGAAATGACATAATTTGTCCGACTGTTGACTAGTCTTTCCGGCAAGATGAAGTTTCCCTTTCTTGACTAATAAACCAATATGTCCACAGTCAGTATTATATCTTCTCTTTCGAAAGTTATGTTCTCTAGAAAAAAGGTGGTAGCACGAGCCCATACACGCATGGTATGCTTTTTGATTTTTCTTCGACTTTTTCGTGCTTGCCAATATTTTAATTAAGAGAAGCTTTGTTTTGTGTTTCTGTTTTTTACTTTACTAAGAAACAAGCAACCAAATGTTCATCAATTAAATATGAACACAAAGAGTTTGCCTTATTAACTGCATGCATACAATGAGTCGTTTGCTCATATGCATTTTCATGAAGTTGGTTGTTTATCAAATTTCATTTTTTTCTTTTACCCTATTCATTTCAACTATATACCATATCTCATTGCTGTATTGTTTCCTTCAGAAATCAAAAGCAATTTAATGATATTCCTATTAAGATCGGAACCTCAAAATCTTTGGATTTCTGGCTTGGAATTAGTATAAGTTACTGCTTTGGGTTCGTGAGATTTACCCATCCTGTCGTTTTAAGTTAGCAGATATAAAGTATATTTTGCCAAAGTCTATCAGCTTGTGTAAAATCTAGGAGTGAAGGCCCCATAAGCCCTGCGCTTCTTGTAATTTTGTTAGCAAAAAAATGTGTAAAATCCGTTAGGGACACAAGGGGCGAAGGGAGCAGAAGCCTAAAGTTTCTCGTAATTTTGATAGCTGAAAATTGCTTAATATTGTGTCAAATCCAGGGTTAAAGTCCAGGTAAATGCCCAGGTGGGCGAAGCCCCTGGAAGCTCTTGGCTCTTTTAATGTGATTGTGGTATAAGAAACTTGTTTAAAATCACGTCAATTCCACACTTATTAGTTTAAAAGAATATATATTTTGGAACTAATGTTGAAATGTAGGATCCCAAGTTGACTACAATATGTGTCTTTAGTTCAAATTAGTTGGGGTCCATGAATGATTGCCATGTTGTTTTAATGTAAGAATAAAGCAATTGAGAAAAACATTTATAATATTTGTTTTGTAATGATTCAAATAGCAGAAGGTAAGAATTAAAATTATAAAAGATATATTCTCGGGACACTTTTTCACCCCTGTAAGATTTTGGTGCCCTCTCAAAAATCTTCACTGAGAGCAGTTTGCCCCCTCTTCCCCAGCCACCATTCCACAGGGTTTAGAAGTATTGAAAGGGCCAATTAAAGGCCCCAGGGAACAGGGTCAGGAGTGGCTAATTGCATTTTGACAAATTTAAGTTTTGGATGTGACAAAGAATTGGTGGAGGGGAAAAAATAGCTTACAAGTATGAAAGAAAAAAAATGTAGAGAACATTTATGCAACAGGTGACAAGATAATGCTATTTTTATTTTTTTTGAGGGGGGGGGGGGGGACAAAATGACCCAAAACTTCATAGGACAGGAGAAAATGCCAAGTTTTGGAAACGGGATGTGTTTGCACGAAACTTTCCACCTCGTTACAGGGGCAATTTTATAGTAGGGGTGTTGCTCCCGATTTGGGCAAACCTGATGTTGGTGTTTTCATTTGTAGTCTGTAAATTATTAACCATGGCAAATCGCTAATGGAAAGTCACTGCAATTGGAATAAGCAAAGATTTAGTTGTAATTGGGTATGCTTTTGCACAAAAATATGGGGGCCAGCCTGGCGGAGGTGGGGTTCCACTGCATTTTGATAAGCCCTGGCTGGAGTTGTAAGAATCGCAGGCCTTTAAAATATGATACTTGAAATGTGACTGCTGGAAAGGAAATAAAAATGTAACATAATAAATCCAGGGGATGGGAAGGCACATGCCCCAAAAAATCTGCTGTGCCCGCCCCCGTGCCGACCCAAATGAAAAACAAACTTTCCATATTTTCTTAATACGTGTTGGTTATATATTAGCCTAATTTACTCTGTTATTTTCATTTAAAAATATTCTGTCATTTTAGGTTATATCATAAAGTAAGAATCTTCAGTGTTTCTGAGGGAATTTCGCCCCTAGGTGTACACCTACAGTAACGAAACTTGAAATTGTGTAAATACAAAGAAGAAATGACCCAAACACCAACACCAATGACACCAACTCTTTCAAGGGGACTACCCCACCCCTCAGACCTGGGGGTGATATCCCTCTCCACACCATTCAGATATTAGTCTAAGATTAAGAGAATCCCAAACGTTTTGGAAGTTGAAGAGTTTATTAAAGTTTCAACATTTTTCTCCAGTTTTCAGTTCCTGGTTGCAATATTTACTTGCAGGGATTTGTTATCCCACATAACAAATCCATGCTAGAAGTACATCGTAGACTTAAGAGTCATTCTATTTCCTTCTCAACAACTCATTCGCACCACTGGCAGTATAATACACCAAGGCTTATATCATATTCTGTATATAACCACCACAATGTGTAACCACGTAATTTGTGAACACATTTTTAACCTTAGCATGTATCATGGTAGCATTGAAAAAAAATTCAGATACTGTTAACTTTATATCAGTTTAAAGTCTTCTCTCGGAGCTATAATATTAAGAACAAAAGGTTTTCTGTCTGTAAGTGTGACAGGGGAGGTGTAACGGAAAATTTGGTGATGAAAGCATTCATGAAACATCCGTCATGATTATATATTGATATAATAAATTGCAATTTTGAAAATTAGCAATAATACTGGGATGCAGTCAACAAGAGAGAACTTTCACAATATTTTAGGAAACTTCACAAATATAGCATAATGTTGTGTGAAGTGACAATTCTGATTGACTGTGTTATATCTGTCTATAACAGCTCCCTAGCTAGTAACACTGCTGTAGCTAGAGCCCCATGGGCGAGTGGGGCCCTGTAGGTATAATGGTAAAAATATACCATATTTTTTAAGGGCCTCTTGCAGTTACGCCACTGGCTAGTAATGTTTTATTCAGTCAAAAAATTTAACGCATGTGAGCTGAAATCTGTAGTCACACCGTAGTAAAAAATAAAACAGACATTTCGCGCTCGAAACTGGCAGCGATGAGGAAAAACAAATTCAAAATATAAGAGGGGGGGGGGGAGGGGGGAAGAAAACAGAAAAAAAACCATCTATAACTGATCGTACTTGACATACGATATAATTTTGTGTTTACAGTTAAGCCTCTGATGGCTTTAAGATTCCACAAATTTATCTGTAAGACAGCAATAAGCGTGTGAATATAAACTTAAAATTGAAATATTCTATTTCGATCTTAATTCCTTTTTCTTTCAAACCATGGGAACATTAAATCTTGAACTGCAGTAACCAGAAAATACTCTTTGCCTAAAAAACAAATTTTGGTCCCGAGGGCGAAAGTGTCGGTGACATGTACAACAGCGCGAGCGAGAAGGGTATTTTTGGCTTTCAAACAGAACAACCACATTTTAAATACTAGACATTTGAAGGACTATGGACATATAGAGTCAACATGGGCATAATTTCTTTAGAATATGATCTTAACCATTAAAACAGCAAAAATTCCATGAAAATTGGTTAAAAATTGACCAATTTACAGCATAATCTGTGACATCAATTGAAAAGTATCTTTCGTCTCCTTTTGTAGAACAATTTTTCTTTTATGTGTTAATTTTGTTTGAAATATAGCATTGGATTTGGCGCAATTTTTATATTTTTAAACTTGGTCATACACCCCAAATCATCATGATCTAGAATAGACATTCAAAAATTGGTTCAATTTGCAACAAAACAATCAAAGTAAACTTTCATAGTAATGAAACCAATAAATACTTATAGAGGATTTACACATGGGGAAAGATCACTAAATATACATTATACTTATACAAACAGAAGATTCAACTTCATTCATTATGAAAAAAAGTATACTGTGGACAAATAATACATTTTGTATAAAAGGGTACATGATGACATAAATAAATAACTAAAAAAGATTTATACTGTATCCAATAGGGGGAAAATTCTCAAAAGGTAAAACCAGGTATAGTTCAAAGACACTTTTTAATAAAAGTTCAATAACAAACAGCTTATTTATCTAAACAGCTCAAGCGCAAATAAGTAGGCTAGTTACAAAAAGATATTAATACCCTCTAGGGCCTACTGATACCGGAGTTGCGGAAGCGATAAAGGTCGCGAAAACATGGAAAAACAATATTTACCATGCAAACTTTGTTTGTTTCGTTACTTGACAATAAATTTCATATGTTATTTTACCTGCGAAGCTTGACCATATGTTTGAGGATTATTTGATTCGTGCGTTCTGGTTAAAACGGAGAAAAAGTAGCATGATTTTTCTACTGTACCAAGTGACCCGAGCAATGTAGGCTCAAAATCACAAGACAAAAATGTTTCTATTTCTCGTGGACGGAAACATATTCTGAAGTTATATTTCAGCAGCAATCGCGATTTTGTATGTTTAAGACTAAGAGTATGAAGAATTGGTAAGATTTTAGCAATAAATTACTAGAAGTAAACGAATAAACAAATGGGATAAACATATACAAAACATAACCAAAAAAGCTAACTCTGTACTTGGCCTATTAAAACGTAACCTCTTAAACTGTCCCACCGACGTTAAATCCACTGCTTATAAAGCTCTAGTCAGGCCAGTACTTGAGTACGCATCAGCAGTTTGGGACCCCCATCACCAGTGCGATGTGGATAAACTTGAATCTATTTAAAGGAGAGCAGCCAGATTCTGTATGGCAGACTACTCTTATAAATCTAGTGTAAAAAATATGCTTCATAAATTAGATTGGCCCCTGCTAAAAACAAGAAGATACAACACCACTACATATGCTATATAAAATCAATAACAATCTTGTCGCCATCAATAAAGATGAAGTTATCCCCACCGTCAGAGCTAATACAAGAAATAATCATGACCTTAATTTTCAGGTTCCCTATGCTAAAAAGAATGTATATAAACACTCTTTCTTCCCTAACACACTAAAGGATTGTAATGCTTTACCGTCAGACATTGTACATGCACCAAGTCTCAACTGTTTCAAAGCTAGACTAACACTTGTAGGCCCCTATTGCTAAGTAGTTTTGTTTTCACTCATACTCTTTACGCTCGGTTGGCGTTCATGTCCTCTTGAAGGATTTTTGCCGACTTAACCGATTCAGATTCAGATAAACAAATGCGAAAATACTCGGACTTGGTACATACGCTGAATTAGTATACCTAGGCTTACGGAAAATATGCAGTTTTTTTTTTTCGTGCAACAGGTACAGTATGAACACCACGCTCTTGGTTTAAATTCTAAATATCAAACATGAGAAGCTTACCTGATTAAGACTAATCCACCCTCTAAGACTTTTGCCATTTGATCCACACAGCCCCTTTCTAAGGCATACTAAGTTATCTTTTAAATCCTTCACATAAATTGCCATTTTGGCGCCTCAGACCTCCCGGTACAAAGATCCGAAGTTCGACATCAAATGTCGATTTTGACTAACTTTGAGGCGCTATTCAAGTTCTGTTAAGCTAGGTGTACGTACGTATATGGTTGGCCATGCGGGTCATAACGTCTCCAATTCTTACGTCGTAACAATCATTTCATACGTCGAAACAATCATTTCATACGTCGTAACAATTCCATTTCATACGTCTAAAACGGATTGCTAATTGGCTGTTTCCTTTAGACGTAAGAATAGACATAATTTTACGCGTCAAAACTAATTTTTAGACGTATTTTACGTCTAAGAAAAATCCATTCTTACGTCGTAACAATCATTTCTTATGTCGTAACAATTCCATTGCATACGTCTAAAACGGGTCGCTGGTTGCCTGTTTCCTTTAGACGTCAGATTAGAAAATTAGTTTTCACGCTTAAAATTATATCTTTTCGTACACCTAAAGGAAACAGCCAATTAGAGACCCGTTTTAGACGTATGAAATGGAATTGTTACGACGTAAGAATTGATTTTTCTTATGCGTAATATTAAGAGACATGAGTCCTGAGTAAGTTTATTGTTTGCCTTCTTACATCATTTCATTCATTTTCATTTCCTTATCTTCCTATTGCAGTATTAGTGTCCATTGCAGCCTTTGGATGTTGTTTTTCTTGTTGTCTGGTAAAGGGCCTATATTATTAGGTAGTAACGTTAGGCCTAGGCCTATATTATTTGTTTATCAGATTCGTCAATCATGTTTATTCTAACTCACAACCTTTTTTCCCTTGTATTGTTCTTGGTAGCATACTCTAGAGCCTCCGACTCTCTGAACTCCTTACGTTCGTCACAACCTCACTTGTCTCTCGCCTCAAATTTGCCTCTAAATGCCCGACAAACTGGCTACCTTGTCTTGTTTGGTCTGAGTGAGTATTCAAATCACACACTCACAACTTATCTATGTATCGATGGGCAATTACATACGTACAGATCAAGTTGGAAATTGTCAAAATTCAAATCACACCAGAGAAAATTACTCCTCTTATTCCTCACCCTTTCTGGTGATATCGAAATCAATACTGGACCCTCCCCCAAATTTTCTTGCAAGCAATGCAACAAATCTGTTCAAAATAACCAGAAAGGTATTTGTTGCGATGACTGTGACTCGTGGGTTCATTCATAGTAAGTGTGCATGCATTAGTAATGCAGCTTACAATACCCTTGCATCATCAACCGATAATTGTTTTGTTTGGACAGTTCGGCTTTTTGTGGCCTGTGTGGACTCCAGTGTAGGAGATCTGATAAAGCAGTACAGTGTGACGATTGTGATCAATGGATCCACATTAAGTGCTGCAACATTGATGACTCAAAATACAGCGACCTCATGCATGCATTCTAGCTGTACCTGGATATGTGATACTTGTGACTTCATGAAGCTCTCCGATTCTTTTTTCTCAACTGACAATTCCATCAACTGTACCAACTCATATGAGGCATATCAAAGTTATTCTTCCGGCCTTGACTCAGGGTCCAAACACTATCCCGATGTCAAATTGAAAACCAATCCAAAAAATGTAAAAAGGAAGGTTCTAAAATTTCCTGTCATCAACTTTCAAAGTGTTCGAAACAAGAAAGCCTCCACTGAAAGTCTTATAAAAGACAAAGACCCAGATGTCATTCTGTAATTATTGGCACTGAAACCTGGCTAAATTCAAAATTAACAACTGTGAAATTTTTCTCGACAACTATACAGTCATTCGCAAAGATAGAAGTACAAATGGTTATGGTGGTGTATTACAGGCGTTCAAAAATGACCTGATTTTCACTAAGCTCACTAAACTAGACTTTGACTGTGAGATCAACTGGACCAAATTCTAATTCCCTAAGGAAAAGAGCATGTATGTAGGAACTTTTTACAGCCCCAGTCACAATGACTTTACTAGCCTTCTTGAGTTGAGAAATTCACTACAAAAGTTAGGAAAAATTGCTGACAAAAACAATGTTATTCATGCTGGTGATTTCAACCAACCTAACATTGACTGGAGCCAAAACATTATTCCAGGCTTCTTGAAGTGGCAGATTCATTCAATCTCACTCAAATGGTGCAGTCACCTACCAGAGATAACAACATTCTTGATCTTGTATTTACTAATAACTTACCAGCTGTTAACTCAGCTAACGTCATACCCGGTATAAGTGACCATGATATTGTTGAATTGACGCTAAACATCTCCCCTCCTCGTAAAAAGTTGTCTAAGCGTAAAATCTATTTAAGGAAAAAAGCTAACACAGAACGCATAAAAGAAGACCTGTCTAAACTTAAACTGCGATATTATTCTAAATTCAATAGCTCATCCATTAATGTTGATGGAAAATGGAATTTCTTTGAAAAGGAAATTAAACTGATGATTGAAAAATACACACTTTACAAATTTACCTAAACTAAACTAAATCTACTTTGGTTCACCCATATCCAACGCCGTCTCTGCAAGAAAAAACATCAACTGTTCAAGAAAGCTAAGAAAACTCAACAAATCCATGACTGGAATACATATAAAAGCTTTAGAAAATCTGTCCGTAAAAACATCAAAGAAGCTAGAAACAACTTCATCTGTAATAAACTTAAAAATTCCCTAAGTGAAAACCCTAAGGTATTTTGGTCCTACATAAAAAGACTTAAAAGTAATTCCGTGGGTGTGTCAGACCTTATGAACAACGGTAAACTTTGTAGTGACAGTATGACTTAAGCTAACATTCTAAACAACTAGTTTTTCAGCGCTTTCACAGAAGAAGATACCTCTCAAATCCCTGTAACTAAACCACTCACCACCAACAAAATAAACCAACTTTTAATCACTCCAAGAGGTGTTAAAAAGCAACTGCAAAACCTAAGCCCAAACAAAGCCTCAGGTCTCGACCATATACCACCATGATTCTTACAAACACATGCGGAAGACCTTTATGAAATTCCAACTGATCTCTTCCAAACCTCTGTAGATAACGGTACTATCCCAAACAAATGGAAAAAAGCAAATATATGTAGCATTTAAAAAAAAGGTCATAAACACGACCTAGCTGATTACAGACCAGTCTATCTTACCTGCGTGTGTAGTAAAATCCTTAAGCATATAATCCACTCACATGTGATGAAATACCCTGATGAGCATAATATCTTAATTGATCTCCTACATGGCTTTCGAGCAAAAAGATCAACAGAAACACAACTTCTTTTAACAATAAATGATATTTCTAAACAAATTGAACAAAACAGTACCATCTCTATGGCTATACTCGACTTCTTAAAAGCGTTTGATAAAGTCCTACACCAATGTCTGTTATCCAAACTTTCCGCATATGGCATTGATGGAAATCTACTGGCCTGGTTTACATCCTTCCTCAGCAACTGCATTCAGCGTGTTGTCTGTGATGGCGAAATCTCAAATCCTAAACAAGTTCTATCTGGTGTACCACAAGGTACCGTTTTAGGCGACGACGACGACGACGAGTGAACACACAATTACAATGACGGGGTCGTCGTCTGCGTATTCGGTTATGATAGTAACAATGATATCACGAAACGCTTAATACGACCCGGACGAGAACATAGGTACGACGTACGGACAGACATAACATCGATAACCAAGTCAATGTCCACGGCCTTTGATAACCAGTTGCGGTACACTGGCGTGTCCACCCAACCCAGGCTTGAACCCAGGGCCCCGTGGTCTGTAGACAGGTATGATAACCGCTACACCACAGTAGGTAGATACCGTTTTAGGACCTTTACTCTTCCTTTTATATGTCAATGACATCCCTGATTATATAAACAGCACGGTTAGACTGTTTGCTGATGATTGTCTTGTGTATAAAACAACTGATAAACCCTCTGGCCAACAAATCCTCCAAGATGATCTAAATAAACTTGAACACGTGCAAAATAAATGGCAAATAAATTTCAACCCCTCTAAATGCTACATCCTCTCAATATCTCCTAGAAAATGTTATAAATCACCAGTTTATACCTTGTGCAACCAGCCGCTAAAAAATGTCAACTCCCACCCGTACCTAGGTGTTGAAATTGATAATTAACTCAGATGGGATAAACATAAACACAACATCACCAACAAGGCAAACTCTGTACTTGGCCTATTAAGACGTAACCTCTCAAACTGTCCCACTGACGTTAAAACCACTGCATATAACGCTCTAGTTAGGCCAGTACTCAGGCTTGAGTATGCATCAGCAGTTTGGGACCCCCATCACCAGTGCGATGTAGATAAGCTTGAATCAATTCAACGGAGAGCAGCCAAGTTCTGTATGGCAGACTACTCTTATAATCCAGTGTCAGTAGCATGCTTCATAAATTAGATTGGCCCCTGCTAATAACAAGAAGAAGGAACATCCGTCTAAAATGCTATGTAAAATCAATAACAGTCTTGTCGCCATTGATAATGATAACCTAATCCCAAACGCAAGAATTAATACAAGAAATAACCATGATCTGAATTTCCACGTTCCTTATGCGAAAAAGAATGTTTATAAGTACTCCTTCTTTCCTCAAACACTAAAAGATTGGAATGCTTTACCATCAAACATTGTGCATGCACCAAGTCTAAACTGATTCAAACTTGCTAAGCTTGTTAACCCTTACTCTACCAGCACTTTTTTGAAAATGCGCTCGGGAGGCGGGGCCTAAGACGGGGCACCCAAAACGGCGATAATATCGCCGCGTGGTAGAGTAAGGGTTAATCAAGGCGTGATTATTGAAGGGTCCTCTGTCTTCCAGGCAGAAAAGTCGGGCCCCTTCCGCTTTCAGGACCCGCTGAGCCGCCCACCGGGATCATGCTGCCTATATTTTCGGGTTGGCGCATATGTCGCGGGTCGATTAACCCTTACTCTACCAGCACTTTTTTGAAAATGGGCTCGGGAGGCGGGGCCAAAGACGGGGCACCCAAAACGGCGATAATATCGCCGCGTGGTAGAGTAAGGGTTAATTGATTTATTATCATTATTATTATTGTTTTTCTTCATACCTTTGCTACGCTCGGTTGGCGTTCATGTCCTCTAGAAGAATTTTTGCCGACTTAACCTATTCATATTCAGAGACGTTATGACCCACATGGCCAACCATATACGTCCGTGCTATCTGAGCAGCATGCTAATACCAGAGAGCGTGACGTCTCTCGCGTTTACGTGGTATACACCTAATTAATCCACCAAACGCAAAATGACGTCATCCGGCGGCAATTTTGTAAACAAACCAAATTTTGGTAAGCAAAGCGCAGCGAAAACAACCAAAGAAATCGTACAACGCAGCACGTTAGTACAAAATGTTAACAAATAAACTCGATTCTCGGTGATTGATCAAAGGCTAATTTTGCCCCTAAAAAGCTTTTAGACTTATTAAAAACCGTTCTGGAAGCCTAATTTCGCGTCAAAACCACATTTAAAAAAATCAATTTTTACGAGATATATGGACAGATTATGCCTAACCTATAAGTCAGCGAACTTTAGCCCAACGTAAAATATTCGATTTCTTCTTATCTTACAAGTCGCATGTCTTAATTAGGCTTACTCTTACTGTAGTAACGTTAGTGTACTTTATCTTTGCCGAAAAAAGTTTCAAAAACAGGTTTTTGAATTTGAAGAACTAACGTTACAATCATTTCGTTCATAGATTTTGACTGAATTCCTCTTCAAAGGCCCAAGTTAATAACAGGCCTAGGACTACACAGTATTCAATTTGTGCAAGCCATAAGATTAAACACAAACGTGCGGGCAAGAAATTATAATACAAGATAAATAGGACAGCTATTAAGGCATCGAGGTTAGTAAAATATATGCCTTAATACGTTAAAAGGTGTTGGTCATTGCGTAGATTGGGCATGAACATTCGTGCTACAAATTACAATCCAATTCAAACTAGGCCCTACATCATACATGAATGTAAAGCACTATCATCATGGAATATTATCAAATGAGAAAACCAAATTTTCTTGACTAACCTTTACAGAGAGTGGTGGGTGCAAACACTTTTTCTAATGAAGTACAAGTTGCATATCTTAATTAGGCTTACTGTAGTAACGCTAGTATACTTCATTTTTGCTAAAAAAAAGAGACAAAAACCGTTTTCGAATTTGAAGAACTAACGTTACAATCATTTCGTTCATAAATTTCGACTGAATTCCTCTTCAAAGGCCTAAGTTAATAACAGGCCTAGACCTACACAGTATTCAATTTTTGCATGCCATCAGATTCAATACAAACGTAATACTAATACTAACAAATACGGGCAAGAAATTAGAATAGAAGATAGATAGGACTGTTATTTAGGCATCGAAGTTAGAAAAATATATGCCTTAATGCCTTAAAAGGTTTTGGTCATTGCGTAGATTGGGCATGAACATTCGTGCTACAAATTACAATTGAATTCAAACTAGGCCCTACATCATACATGCATATAAAGCTCTATCATCATGGAATATTATCAAATGAGAAAACCAAATTTTCTTGAATAAGGTTTACAGAGAGTGGTGGGTGCAAACACTTTTTCTAATGAAGTACAAGTTGCATGTCCTAATTAGGCTCACTGTAGTAACGCTAGTGTACTTCATTTTTGCTGAAAAAAGAGACAAAAACTATTTTCAAATTTAAAGAACTAAACTTACAATTATGTCGTTTATATATTTTGAGTGAATTCCTCTTCAAAGGCCTAAGTTAATAACAGGCTTAGGCCTACACAGTATTTAACTTGTGCATGCCATCAGATGAAACTCACTCGTAATACTAATACTGACAAATACGGGCAAGAAATTAGAATAGAAGATAGATAGGACATCTATATTGAGGCCTCTAAATTAGAAAATTATATGCCTTAATACGTTAAAAGATTTTGGTCATTGCGTAAATTGGGCGTAAAAAAGATTCAAAAACCGTTTTTGAATTTAAAGAACTAACGTTACAATCATTTCGTTTATATATTTCGACTGAATTTCTCTTCAAAGACCTAAGTTAATAAAAAAAAAAAAAAAAAATTTTCTTGAATAACGTTTACAGACAGTGGTGGGTGCAAACACTTTTTCTAATGCAGTACAAGTTGCATGTCCTAATTAGGCTTACTGTAGTAACGTTAGTGTACTTCGTTTTTGCTGAAAAAAGAGACAAAAACCGTTTTCGAATTTAAAGAACTAACCTTACAATTATTTCGTTCATAGATTTTGAATGAATTCCTCTTCAAATGCTTAAGTTAATAACAGGCCTAGGCCTACACAGTATTCAATTATTGCATGCCATCAGATGAAACTTAAACGTAATACTTATACTAACAAATACGGGCAAGAAATTAGAATAGAAGATAAATAGGACAGCTATTTAGGCCTCGAAGTTAGAAAAATATATGCCTTAATACGTTAAAAGGTTTTGGTCATTGCGTAAATTGGGCATGAAAAAGAGACAAAACCTGTTTTTTAATTTAAAGAACTAACGTTACAATCAATTCGTTCATAGATTTCGACTGAAATCCTCTTCAAAGGCCTAACTTAATAACAGGCATAGGCCTACACATTATTCAATTTGTGCATGCCATAAGATTCAACACAAACGTAATATTATTACTAACAAATACGGGAAAGAAATTAGAATAGGAGATAGATAGGACAGCTATTTAGGCCTCAAAGTTAGACAAATATATGTCTTAATACCTTAAAAGGTGTTGGTCATTGCGTAATTTGGGCATGAACATTCGTGCTACAAATTACAATTCAATTCAAACTAGGCCCTACATCATACATGCATATAAAGCACTATCATCATGGAATATTATCAAATGAGAAAGCCAAATTTTCTTGAATAAGGTTTACAGAGAGTGGTGGGTGCAAACACTTTTTCTAATAAAGTACAAGTTGCATGTCCTAATTAGGCTTACTGTAGTAACGCTAGTGTACTTTGTTTTTGCTGAAAAAAGAGACAAAAACCGTTTTCGAATTTAAAGAAGTAATGTTACAATTATTTCGTTCATAGATTTCGACTGAATTCCTCTTCAAAGGCCTAAGTTAATAACAGGCCTAGGCCTACACAGTATTCAATTTGTGCATGCCATCAGATTCAAC
>JAIGNY010001329.1:482500-495000 GCA_020152595.1 Chiridota heheva
ATTAAAAGTGTTCTTCTTTACATACTTTTTACCAACTGAACTGTTGAACAATTGAAATTGCATAGGTTCTCATGTAAACTTCATCAAATTTTTTGTATGGACTCTTCAAAGCTTCCGGGCCGGACTGCGCGTCCCTGGACCCTACTAGGGCCTTGCCCCTGATTTATTTGTACCTTTAGAAATTTTCTTTTAATTGTTTAATCAATTATTGAGCTGTTGAAAATACACGTGTCCTCATCATGTACGGTAAATTTCATTGAAATTTGTGTGTTATTTAAAGCCATTTTGGGGCATCGAAATCACATCATCTTCATAGCTGCCGGGGCTTCGTCACCTGGACCCCTATACCACAGCTTCGTCCCTGATTGATTTTAACTTTAAAATGATAAAAAAAATCTTTTAAGTGTTTAATCAATTTATATGTTGAAAACATGTCTCAAGTAAACTTCATTGAACTTGAAAATTGTGTAATGTTACAATCCATTTTCGGGTGTCTAAATCAATAGAATCTTCAGAGCTTCCGGGGCTTCACCCCGTGGACCCCTACCAAGGCTTCGCCTCTGATTGATCTTAACTTTTAAATAAATAAACAATCTTCTTTTAACTGTTTTAAATACATGTGTCCTCATGTAAACTTCATTGAAATTTTTGTAATATTTTAAGCCACTTTGAATCCTTACCAGGACTTTGCCCCTGAGCTTTAGATCCCACGATCATGTCACCGAAGGCAATATTTTGTCGGCCAAACTCACATCTACACCCTCCCCCTCCCATTCAAGATCCTCTAGCTACGCCCCGGGCCCTCATACCTCGAAACATTCAGAAAAACAAATTGTCTTCAGCTATTATTAGTTCAATTTAGACCGTTTTTGCGGGAGGAGGGGTTGAGAGGGAGGGGGAGCTTGGATTCGGATTTCGGATTTTTAATGTTAATATGTTGAGTATTAATATGAATATGTTGAGTATTGATATGAATATGTTGAGTATTGCAATGAATACGTTGAGAATTTATATAAATCATGAGAATTAATATGAATATGTTGAGCATTGATATGAATATGTTGATAATTGATATGAATCTGTTGATAGTTAATATGAATATGTTGAGCATTGATATGAATATGTTGAGAATTGATATGAATATCTTGAGAGTTAATATGAATATGTTGAGCATTGATATGAATATGTTGATAATTGATATGAATATGTTGAGAATTGATATGAATATGTTGATAATTGATATGAATATCTTAAACAGTGAAATGAATATGAATATGTTGAGCATTGGTATGATTATGTTGATAATTGATATGAATATCTTGAGAATTGATATGAATATGTTGATAATTGATATGAATCTGTTGATAATTGATATGAATATGTTGATAATTGATATTAATATGTTAAACAGTCAAATGAATATGATGAGTTTTGATATGAATATGTTGATATTTGATATGAATGTATTGATAATTGATATGAATATGTTGATAATTGATATGAATATGTTGAGAATTGATATGATTATGTTGAGAATTGATATGAATATGTTGAGAATTATTATGAATATGTTGAGCATTGATATGAATATGTTGATAATTGATATGAATCTGTTGAGAATTGATATTAATATGTTAAACAGTGAAATGAATATGATGAGTTTTGATATGAATATGTTGATATTTGATATAAATATATTGATAATTGATATGAATATGTTGAGAATTGATATGAATATGTTGATAATTGATATGAATATGTTGATAATTGATATGAATATGTTGATAATTGATATGAATATGTTGAGAATTGATATGATTATGTTGAGAATTGATATGAATATGTTGATAATTGTTATGAATATGTTGATAATTGATATGAATATGTTGATAATTGATATGAATATGTTGAGAATTGATATGAATATGTTGAGAATTGATATTGATATGTTAAACATTGAAATGAATATGATGAGTATTGACATGAATATGTTGATAATTGAGAATGGATATGAATCATGAGAATTGATATAAATATGATGAGTATTTACTTAAATATGTTGAGAATTGATATGAATATGTTGATAATTGATATGAATATGTTGAGAATTGATATGAAAATGTTGATAATTTATATGAATATGTTGATAATTGATATGAATATGTTGATAATTGATATGAATATGTTGATAATTGATATGAATATGTTAAACATTGAAATGAATATGATGAGTATTGATATGAATATGTTGATAATTGATATGAATATGTTGATAATTGATATAAATATGTTGAGCATTGATATGAATATGTTGATAATTGATATGAATCTGTTGAGAATTTATATGAATATGTTGATAATTGATATTAATATGTTAAACAGTGAAATGAATATGATGAGTTTCGATATGAATATGTTGATATTTGATATAAATATATTGATAATTGATATGAATATGTTGAGAATTGATATGAATATGTTGATAATTGATATGAATATGTTGATAATTGATATGAATATGTTGATAATTGATATGAATATGTTGAGAATTGATATGATTATGTTGAGAATTGATATGAATATGTTGATAATTGTTATGAATATGTTGATAATTGATATGAATATGTTGATAATTGATATGAATATGTTGAGAATTGATATGAATATGTTGAGAATTGATATTGATATGTTAAACATTGAAATGAATATGATGAGTATTGACATGAATATGTTGATAATTGAGAATGGATATGAATCATGAGAATTGATATAAATATGATGAGTATTTACTTAAATATGTTGAGAATTGATATGAATATGTTGATAATTGATATGAATATGTTGATAATTGATATGAATATGTTGATAATTGATATGAATATGTTGAGAATTGATATGATTATGTTGAGAATTGATATGAATATGTTGATAATTGTTATGAATATGTTGATAATTGATATGAATATGTTGATAATTGATATGAATATGTTGAGAATTGATATGAATATGTTGAGAATTGATATTGATATGTTAAACATTGAAATGAATATGATGAGTATTGACATGAATATGTTGATAATTGAGAATGGATATGAATCATGAGAATTGATATAAATATGATGAGTATTTACTTAAATATGTTGAGAATTGATATGAATATGTTGATAATTGATATGAATATGTTGAGAATTGATATGAAAATGTTGATAATTTATATGAATATGTTGATAATTGATATGAATATGTTGATAATTGATATGAATATGTTGATAATTGATATGAATATGTTAAACATTGAAATGAATATGATGAGTATTGATATGAATATGTTGATAATTGATATGAATATGTTGATAATTGATATAAATATGTTGATAATTGATATAAATATGTTGATAATTGATATGAATATGTTGAGAATTGATATGAATGTGTTAATAATTGATATGAATATGTTAAACATTGATATGAATATGTTGAGAATTGATATGATTATGATGATAATTGATATGAATATGTAGAGAATTGATATGAATATGTTGAGAATTGATATAAATATGTTGAGAATTAATATGAATATGTTGATAATTGATATGAATATGTTGATAATTGATATGAATATGTTGAGAATTGATATGAATATGTTGAGAATTGATATAAATATGTTGAGAATTGATATGAATATGTTGAGAATTGATATTAGTATGTTGATAATTAATATAAATGTGTTAATCGAGCATTGATATAAATCTCATAATATTGCATGGTATCAATAATAAGCCTTCTATTGGCATCCAAAGTAGTTTTAAACAGGCACCTAGCCAGATAACATGTTAACGTAAAAGGATTGCAGACATATATTTTGTTTTGAGAATGACGTCAGTTACTCTAACGTACCACTTGTAGTAAACAACCTTTCAAGTAAGTCACCTATTGTGCAGTTTTTTTCTTGAAAGGTAAGAAGGGGTTTAACCGATCGATCCAGCGGCTCTCCATGACAACAATCTGATCACCCTGAAACTCGTCTTAGAAACCGAAAGCAGTCTGTTCTTACACTGCTGTATTCTTACCACCGTCATATTGGAAAACATTCAGCGTCAGAAAAGTATTCTTTTTCATTTTCTAAAACAGTTTGGAAAATATTTTAAGTTGAGTTGGATGTGCTTTATATTCGGCTGGATTGACATTTATAACCACGCAACGTGTCAGCTTTTGGGACTTCAGCAACATACGTAAGCCATAGCGTAAGAATTTCGAAGGAAGCCATATATTGTTTTCGGTTCATTGATTCTACTTTGTTGTTTGAACTTCGTTATTGACAATATCAAACTATAACCGTCTTCATTATTTATGTAACGACTTCTTCATAGTGTTAATCAACATCATACTGTTAATCTATAAATTGAACGTTACAATAACATGGGGAATGCCTGCATGTCAGTTCAGGCGAACGATTTACCTTCGGGTACGGACTACATCGTGACCGTGAAAACAGGTGACAAGAAAGGAGGAGGAACAGACGCTAATGTGTTCCTTGCTTTTTACAATGAAAACGATGAAAAATCACGTGATATACAATTAGATTGTAACTGGTACAATGATTTTGAATCCGGATGTCAAGATAATTTTCCTGTAACAAACCTGGCCAATTTTGGCGCTATAAAATTTATTGAATTATGGCGTGATGAGCGTTTTCTTTACGACGACTGGTTTGTAGAGTGGGTGAGTGTAAAGGAGGTGAAAAGTGGACAAAGCTCAATGTTTCCTGTAAACCGATGGATAAAAGCGAACAAGCGCATTAGAATTACAGAATATGACTGTCAGTTGCCTCAATGTGATCCGAATTCAACCCAAAGAGAGGAAGAGTTATCTGAAAAGCGAAAAATATATGAGTACGAGGTCAAAGTAGAAGGGATGCCTCCACAGGTGAAAAAGTGCCCTACAGATGAATCCTTTTCAAATGACTACAAATGGGATATTATTAAAATGAAAGCCAAGCTCATGATGACTGTAAAGATAAAAGAATTAACAACTGACCAATGGGAAACTCCAGAAGGCATTGCCGGCATTTATAATAATACATTACCTCGACCAACTGGTATGGATAATTGGCGGAGTGATATTGAATTCGCACAGCAGCGATTAACTGGGTGCAATCCGTCTCAAATTCGGTTGTGTCGTGAAATTCCAGAGGATCTCGCCGTTGATGACGACATGTTGCAACCATTTCTCGAAGGCCTAACAATACAGGAAGTTATTGATGCGAAGAGATTGTTTGAAGTAAACTATTTCTTTTTTAGTGATCTAGAATGCACCGATGGGCGCGTAATTGCTGCGCCATGCGCATTATTCTTTGTCAATCGCGAAAGAATACTTACTCCAGTTGCTATACAGCTATTTCCAAACCCGTCTGAAAGTAATCCCGTTTTTCTGCCATCTGATCCTGAATATACGTGGCTATTAGCTAAAATGTGGTTCAACAATACCGATTCATGTTACCATCAATCATGCACGCACTTGGCTTTCACGCATTTGATCATAGAATCTGTGGCAGTGGCAACACATCGGTCACTGTCTCCAAGCCATCCTTTATTTCGATTGCTGGCGCCTCATTTTATATTCTTGATGGCGATCAACAGTCGAGCACTTGCGCTTCTTGTATCAGAGGGTGGCTGGATTGATAGATGTATGTCCATGGGGAGAATTGGACTTGCCAATATTGTAAAGATGGAGTATGCAAAGTGGCGTCTTGATACCCAAGGTACCCTGCCTAAGGATTTAGAGGATCGTGGAGTAGACGACGAGGACGTGTTACCAAATTACTTCTACCGCGACGATGCGCTGGAACTCTACCACGTCATTAAAAACTTTGTGTCTGAAATAGTTAAAGGGCATTATGGGTCTCCAGATGATATAATTGGTGACTATGAATTACAAGCGTGGGCAAAGGCGCTGACGTCATCTCCATCTGACGGTGGGTCTGGGATTCGTGGTGTACCAGGGAATGGAAAAGTTGAAACAACTGAACAACTTATCCAAATTCTGACATCCTTCATCTATATCAGCAGTGTAGGTCATGCAGCCTCAAATTTTTCACAGTATGACGAATACGGGTTTCCACCAAATTATCCGAGTTTTCTCAAAGGTGAACACCCCAGGAGTAAAGATCCTTTGACAGTTGAAGACATTGTTAAAGCTTTACCCGACAAGAGCATGACGCTTAGTATCCTTCTAGTTACAAAACTGTTAAGCGAACGCGGGACAAAGGCCCTGGCTGATTTTGAGGTTCAGTATACTTACGACCCAATAGGGACAACTGCTCTGGATAATTTCCGTGCTGAATTAAAGCGTATTGGAGTAATCATTGATGAACGAAATGCTAAAAGGAAATCTCCATATGTGTTCTTACATCCTTCGGAAGTACCTAATGCAATAAGTATTTGAAAGAAAAAACAAAACAAAACTGGAATATGACTTTGGTATATAGGCATTATTAGAGCCTGGCTTAGAACATACAGTGACGTAGCCATAAATTTGGTTAGGGCATGCAGTGACGTCGCCAGAAATTTAGTTAGGGTATGCAGTGGCGTAGACAGAAACTTGAGACGGAGGGTGTGGGGGAGCCAAACTGCCCAAAAATAATACAAATTGAATGATCGGTCATGCAGAAAGAGATTGAAATTTGAATTTCGGAAAGAATTCTTGTTTCTGTGTTAGAAATAATTTGAGGGAAAATTCCAACAATATGTTAAATTCTTGATAAATATTAGGCTTATTCTTTCAATTCCTTCCTACACATCAAAAATCACTGAAATGTCAATTAATTTCTGTCAATTCAATTCTCCCAAATTGAATTTAGTCTGATCACGTCCCTTTTGCTAAATTTCATTCATTTTAACCAATTCTGGTTGATTGGTTTTATGGCCCAGAAATGAAACGATAAAGCCCCCTTTTCAAGTAGAAACTTGTTTTTACTGACTTACAAAGGTCTTTAAATTTGTGGGAGCTCTCGATCGAATGCAAAGATCCGTCTTTGTTCTAATTCATATAGGCCTAACAGATGTCTCATTTAGAAAAATACTCGTTCGAATATTCGTTAGAAATGATAATCATTGATTTCAACATTCATATCAAATTTAAACAGTGAAACAGTATGCCTGATCAAGTGCAGAAAAAGCGTATTTGAATTTTATACAGACTTAAGAATAATACGCCCTCATATTTTGGCGGAGTTTTCCTTTGATTATCGGGATTACGTTATGCCATTTAACTCTTAAATAGTAGCAGTAGCTAGAATGCTAGATACAACAACCATGCATAACCTACATATTTTTTCTGCCGTGCACGACAGGACTAGTATTGCAAACTACATGCTCAAAATCCGCCATCTTTGATACCTATAACTTGAAAAGTTAAGACTAATTACAAACATTTGTAAATCAAAGTAAAGATTTTGATGTATTTAGAAAAGTGAAAATGAATACTGCATGATTCATGTGTCAAAGTAGGGATCAAAAAGAAATGAAAACTTAAGATATAGTGGGATTCTATTAAAAGCCCTAATTACAGTATGTGTTGGGCGCTATCATTTTCTGATTACTTTGAATGTTTCATATGATGCTGTTGTTTGGGTCTGGTATGTTTGAGAGTACAGTTGAGAGGAATATAAAACGTTTCAGTTTAATTGTATTTTTTTGGGGAAGGAGGGGAGGGAGGAGGGTTGAAAAAGAAATCCCGGTAACAAATGGAAAAAATGCACTGGTAAATAAAGTTTTATCAAAAGTTGCTGCTAATCCCCGTGCTTAGCGGGAAATCCCCATCAATAATTCTGGAATATTATGGATTTTTCTTCTTTTTTTTAATTTCTGATAAATTTCCTTTATTTTCTGAAAATATAATTTTCGGGAATTTCAAAAAAAAATCTGAAATTTTTGCTAGTTTTGGGGAATTTTTGACCAGTTTTCGGACAATTTTGGCAAATTTTCCGTTGAAGTTTGGCCAATTTTCGAGACATTACATTACAAACGTTACAAGTTTGAACAAGCTTTAGCCAATGTTTGGGAAAGTTTGACCAACTTTCGGGAAAGTTTTACCAATTTGCGGGAATTTTAATCAAAGTAAAGTATTATTTTACCACATTTTTTAACTGTATGTTAACAATTTCACTTCCCACCCCGGAAGAAAGCATGCAACCGGGAAGGTGAAATCCACTTAGAGGGAACTCCCCCTCCTAACCCCCTCCTAGCCCCCCCTAGCCCCCTCCTAACCCCCTCTCCTAACCCCCTTTCTTCCGCTTCGTTCGCCTCTGCATAACAGATATGTACGGAAAGGGTGCACAGAGCATACTACGGAAACATGTATACCTGTATATAGGCGCAGTGTATATTAGTGCGCTGTGTTAGCAAGTGGGTCTGTTTACCTCACTGAGGCGTGAACCTTTCCGCGAGAGGTGGGGGATTATATGCGGATATCAGGGGAATTGATGTGTTGGTGGAGATATTGTGGTGGGGGTATGTATGGATTGTTTTGGGGTTCTAATGTAGCTTAATTTGAAGTGGTCGGAAAGCTCGGTTTGAAGTTGGGTGATTTTGGTAAGACATGGACCCTCTGTGATCCTATGTTTTTTTTATAATATTAGTTTGTTTAGTTGTTTGGGAACTGCAAGGATAGCGCCGTGTCAAATACTCAAAGGACGCGGTAATGTAGACTTAAAATTTATATCGAGCAAGTCGCACGGGCTGATCTCAAGCTAATTCCATAGCGTTACGCCTTGCCGATGTGAGGTAGGACAATTAGTTCCAATTAATAATGCAATCTTTCGACTTTTGGGGCTTGAGAGTTTAGCTTCTATCCCCCCATCCACACCGAGGTAGAAAAAGGGGCATATTTCAACCATCTTCGTAGCCAAAGGGGCGTCCCTCACATCCGCACGGCGAGTGTTTCGGGCCACCCCTAGCCGTGCGGATGTAAGGTTGGCCAATTAAACCCCCCTATTTATTAAAAGTATACAGTTTTTTTTTTCATAAACAGGTAGATTGGGTTCTGCCGTGAGTGTTTGGTCAAAAATTCCCCTCTTTCCTTGCAAAAAGTGGCGCTCAAATTTTACCAGATTTTTCAATATTTTTATCAAATTTCATTGTAATTAAATATCAATGTTGCAGCCCAACCGGGCAAGAATAAACTCGGACCGTTTCCTCCTCCCCACTTCCTACGCATCTGCCCCCACCCCTGTCCCACACGGATCTTAGAAATATATTGTCTATAGCTAAGCAACTGTGGTAAAACAAGAGTCTGGGCTCGAATTAAAAGCCATCAGGCATATCATTATAATTAATCGGAAATTTTGCTCTCCCCCCCCCCCCTCCCCTAGAAAAGCTTTTGGTTTCTGGTTATAGCACAATATGGCATAACTTTGTGTCAAATCTACATTTTTCGTGATCTATAAAATTGCTTTAAAATATATAAAATCTATGTGGTAAAGCCCTGGTAGGGACAGGGGCCAAGTCACTGGAAGCCCAATAAGTTTCTCGTGATTTTGACAGCAGATAAATCTGTAAATGGTAATTGTCAAAAAAAGCGTCGAATTCACCTGGTAGGTGCCCAGGGGGCGCAGCCCCTTTAAGCTTGGCATTTTTTGGCGTGATTTGGAATCAGAAATCCATTATAATCGTGTCAATTCCACACTAAAGAAATTATTGACAACAACATGTGTCTTTAGTTGGGGTGTAGGGATGATTTTCATGTTCTTGATGTACATAGGCGCTTGGGCAGATGGGGGACGCTTGAATTGTGGGAGGGAGATTTTTAAACGTTAAGGCTCGCATGGGAAACATCACAAACCGAGTGCTAGTCAAGCTGCATGGCACAGACATACGGAACGAATTGTCTGCCTATTGAAACCTATGATAAAAGTGTCGACAGAAAGGAAGGCGTATTTGTCATAGCTCTCGTTTTCATGTTAATTTTACAACATTTTTTAGTAAACATTTTGGCAAATGCTTCAAATATTCATCGACCTGTTTTGCCTTAAAGTGATACAATTTTACAATGTGTGAATCTTATCTATAAGATTTCTATGGAGTATTTGCATTGTCATGATCCATCTGTCCATGTATTAATTCCCGAAATACACGGCTTTTAGGAATTTGGTTTAGTCCATTTCTAAAACAGGTGAATATCTTAACAAAGCGAAACAAATGTTTATAATTTTTCTCGTTTTTCATTTTAAACAATCTAACACGGAAATTTTATGAAAAGATTAATTTCGGCATCGTGTTGATATCCGTAATTAATTAACGGATTTTGGCCCCAGTAGAATGACTTGACTATCCGCAAATAATCACTCCGCCTCAACATTAATCTTAAAGTAACTAATGGACATAATCATTGATGTTGGAGAAGCTCTCCACTTGGGTCAACTGGTCAGATTTCTTTGCTGAATACTGATTTCCGTGTCTCTCAAAAATTGTGATCTAAGTTTTCGCCCCGCCTTATAGATTAAATGGCAAAACAAACAAATAATATATGGTAACATAATTACAATAAACATGTTGTCTGGTTTACTGACATCTTCTATTGCCAAACAGAAATAAATTGATTAATAGGCCTATAAATGGTAAATTTGGTAAAAACGTATAATGACGGTCTTTTTTCGAAAATATATAATCATTTCTTACATTGTAAGAGACCAGATGCCACAATAATGAAAAGGGATGTCATAACTATATCCACCAACAATATCCATCATCTAAAATTTTGTCCGAGTGCCTGGAATATTGGCCAGTATATGTCTATACCTCTCATTTTCATGGAAACCCGTCAGTATATAAGAATTGCCCATACGTTATTATTTATGAAATTATGAGACCAAATGCCATAATCAGATAATTACGTGAAATATTGACATCATGTAAATGAAATAGGGGAAAAGGAAAAAAGTGCACAGGTAAAAGATAATCTACTTATCTGGGAATGTTTATAAGTTCCCCATTGGACTGGTTTTGCTCCAGAGTTATGATGTAAATTCCTTTCCTTGGAATCTAGAGTTGCAGCATATTTCAGAGCTTTTATGTAAGTATTAATGTTAGTCGATCAGCTCATCACTACCTTCATTAGTCATCTGCAGGCCTATGAGGTATAATTGAATAAACAATCATGAGGTAGTTACAGATCTATATACATCAAAGAGGCTGTAGTTGGAGGATCTTACAGTTCGAGCAGAAGAGTAGTATGCAGGTGATCATCCAAATTGAGCTTCGAAAGTAAGAAGGAAAACATAAATATTGTCTTGGATCTGCAGTTATGGCATATAGGCAGTGGTCCAAAGCACAAATTTAGCTTCCTATCTTAAGTTGCATGACCCATCACATGTGAAAAGTGTAAAGGCTCATGCAGAATGATGCCACAAATAACATATACTTTTTACAATCACAAATGTTGCACATTATAAAGATAATGAGGTACAACATTAAAAGCACTTTGCAGGGTGCCCTCTATATTTGTCATTTGTTTCCTTTCAAAATTATACCAACCACATTAAACTGAAATTTGAAAAGGTGGTAAACTGTGTCAGCTGATACATATTTAGATTGAAAAAATAAATGCGTGAGCAGAAGAGTAAACAGCACCATCTATAAGCTTTAAATCTCACAAATTGAGGGCGCCATCCATTTTTCAGTTTCTGTAATTTCTGAAGCTTTATCAACCAAACTGAATTAAAATTTGGCAAGGTAGTACAATGCATGAATGTATTTAAATAGGCAATATACACTTCCTGACGGTCAAAGCCAAAACTGGAAATACAGAAACCAACTTCAATCAATATACCTATTTATTTTATTTTGGTACAGGCAGGGTAAAGTGACCCAAATCTGAATAAAATATTAGATATATTTTATTTGACACCTGTGACTGACAATTCATCATTAACAATTTTCCAGCTACATTCAGTGGGGGAAGGCACATACAGTGTTGATGAGAAGCTCCACTTGTGAATACCTAAAAAGTAGTAAAGATTGAAAATGGAAGAATGCAAGTTTAATTTCTTTGGTTATTTTCCCAAAATATATTAACTAGAGTCATATAACACATTCATTGATATCAGAACCAATATAATAGGTCCAAAGTTAAAGTTCACTTATCCTTTAATAATGTAACAATTTGCTTTATTTTTCAAACTCCAAACTGAAATATTCGAAAACTTATATATTTTGCCAAGTTAATTTTTATTCCATAAAAATATTTTTCAGCCATCACCCCCACCTGGTATGTGAATTTGACCCCCTTAATTTTAAATTATTTTACCGAGGCACACCGCTGTTACTTGGGCATCTTTGTTTGGGGCATAAAATATTAAGATCTATTTACCTGACAAAACATTTTGTATCTGGCTATGTTGACAGTCTGTTTATTTTGTCCATAAAACCTGCAAGTAACAACTCTACTTAGCCATCCAATCACCATCCATTTCAAAGTCTTCCCAAGATGTGGAGCACTTGACA